>CAUYRT010070342.1:0-18361 GCA_963574885.1 Lepilemur ruficaudatus | reverse complement strand
AGATACTGGCTAACATAGGGTAGCTCTATTCCAGGCACAGACATTAAACTTCACCAGGATAAATTTCCAGGCTCTGCTCCCTCTGGAGACCCTGATGATAGTTCAGGAAAATTCCTTGCTACTTCCAAGTCACTGATCATTCAACTCCAGCAGTGAAGAGAGGATCTACCTTGGCATTTTCACAACAAAATCCTGAAGTGTACTTTGGTTGGACCAGCTCTCCTGCTCACTACTGAAACAAAGTCAGTGGCCAGATCATGATTGCTTTTCAAGCTAGTATGAATCTAGCCCTGAAGTAGGGAAGGGTAATCTAATTCAAAACTCTTGGTTGAAAAATGGTGGAGTATGGAAAAGTTCCCTATACATGGAATAAGCTTTACTGTATTATTATTTTTTTTTACATCTATTTTGACTGCGCAGAGATTTTTGCAAATTATTTTTTTTCTTTTTTCTTTTTGGCTAGGTTTTAATTTACATACAGTAGACTGCCAGTTTGCTTAATTCTAGATAATTGTGTTATTACTGAAAAACTGTACTAACCCAAATCTTTTATTTAGCAAATATTGACTAAATGCCAGCCTTCTATTGGTTAGGTATACCAAGAAATTAGCCTTGCCCCTTCTACCATGTGATGACACAGTGTGAAGGAACCATCTATGAACCAGAAAATGGGACCTCACCAGACACTGAGTCTGCTGGTGCCTTGATCTTAAACTTCCCAGATTCTAGAACTATAAATAATAAGTTTTTTATTGCTTATGAGTTACCCAGTTTATGGGATTTTATTAAACCAGTCTGAATGAACTAAGACAAAAGGAAAGAATGGAAAAAAAAATATTTCCTTTAGCAGTTAAAAGAAAATTAACCATAGTTCTTTCTTTTAGCCAATAATATTTCACATCAAGGCACAAAGGAAAAAAGAATATTAAAAAATACTTTATTTTTAAGGCTATTTGATTCAGTAGCTAATTTTTTCAAAAAGTAAATAAGAAAATAATTCTTTCTAAATATTACTATAATGAAAACTATTATCATTGTCTTACAGTACTATTATTCATTTTTACATGCCCACAATTTTAACATATTTTGGTAAATTTAACTTATCAAGGCATATACACCTATTCAACCAATTCTAAGTAAATGTTTATGATATTAATTTTAATAATTCAAAAATATGATCCTTTGATTAATTTGTAGGCTCCTTAACACTTTCTTTTTGTTCTTTTATACCAGAAGACTTTTGATAATCTTGCTAAAGAAAGGAGAAGTTGGACAGGCACAATAGCATGGAACCTAACATTTCTATTCCCAAGATGATATATTAAGAGTTGAAAGGGAACCAAAAGGGACATATACTTCACATCAGTGTAGAGTGACCAATAATCAGAAAAAAAGACAAAGTTCTTGCTCAAGAATGGGAAATACAGGGTCTAACTCCCAGCCTAAATCAAAACATATTTTGCAATCAGCACATAAAAGATTTGACGTTGAAAGAATAAGAAAAATCTGTTAATAATGAATATATTAGGAGATCTTTCTAAATATTATTTAATAGAAAAGTACAGATATAGTAACAAAGGCTCAGGGGAATAACAGAAATGCTAAAATGCATTGCTATGCAAAAGATGAGCTAGTCAGGAAGATAGAGCACATAATGAAATGAAGAGAAATAAAATATAGGCAATTCTTATTTTATGATTAAACTTTCACCCTCCTATCATCCTACTAGTCTAAAAATCACAAACCTGACAGTTTCCCAAATTTGGGGCCCTCATTCTTCAGTTTCTGAAGGCTTAAAGCAGACAATAATTTGCCTTGCTTAGGACAAACTTGCCATCTAGTGAAAATAACTGGTAACTGCAGAATGTGAGAATATGCCCAGTGCACTCAAACATGCATGTACTACCTCAAAACTTAAACTATCTTTTTCTTTTTGAAAATTCAAGGATTATTTATAAAGTTCCTATTATTAACTGTGGTTTGGAGATACAATGATGGTCAAAAATTAACATGGCTCTTAAAAGTATAGGGGAGAATATAGACGTCATTCAAATAATCACCAATTACATGTAAAAATTACAACAAATGTAACAACTTCTATAGCACTATGTGCCATATTAATTCATCCAATACTCATAACAAGCCTATGAGGTATACATATTATTATCTCTATTTTACAGTTTTGAAAATTGAGGCATACAGATTCAGTAACTTACTCTAGGTCACACAACAGAGCAGGAATACAAACCACAGATACTGACACCAAAATCTGTGCTTTTAGCCAGCGCTAAATGTAAAACTGAAAGTGTGATAAATGCAATAAAGATAAATATATGATTTGACAACCTTCATTCATTCATTCATACATTTGTTTACTAATTTATTCAGTAAGTATTTATTGAGTACCTACAATGTGCCCAGTACTATTTTGGGACAGAGGACAAACAAACATGACAAAGGCCCTAACCTCATAGAGCTTATAGCATAAACACACACACATTAATATATATTTCTAAGCTATTACATTACAAGAAGTTAATAAGGCAGGGTAAATGATGAATGATCAGTAAGGAGAAACACTATGTCCAGAGCAGTCATGAAAGTCCTCTCTGAGGAAAGGACATCTGAATAAAGACTGAATAAATGTGAAGGATATGAGCATCTGGAAGAAGAATGTTAGAGAGAAAACAAATGCACCGTACATTAGGAGGGATTCTATTTTTTGACTGGCAACCCTACCCCTACTACAGCAAAAGTGACTAAAGGGATGTGCTCATAAGATAGGGTAGCAGGACATGAGATTATATAATTACCTAAAAAGGCTTTGTATGACAAGATAAATACTTTAGATTTTATTCCAATTGCAACGAGAAACTAATTAAAGGTTTCAAAAAGGGAAGTAATGTGATATAATTTATGTTTTTAAAGATCAGACTGCTTATTGTGAGAAGAAAAGACTGTAAAGTACCTAGGGTAAAAGAAAACTGATCAAAAGGCTCCTCCAACATTCCAGGTAAGAGATAATGATAAAGAGAAAAGAATAGAAGAGGCAGAGACAGTGTTGACTGAAAACAGACAATTTACTGAGAAGGTCCCATTTGAGCATCTGAAGAAAGCCAGAGAGCTAACCACGCAGGTATCCATAGGAAAAGCACTCCTGAAAGAGGGAAGAGCAAGTGCAAAGATCTCAGTCATGGGTCTGAAGAGTTCAAGAACAGCCAAGAGGTCAGTGTGTCCATAGTAGAGTAAAGGAGGAGAAGAACAGATGAAGTCAGAAAAGTAACATAATGGGGGAGTCAGATCATGCAAGCTCTCATAGGTAAGAAAAATTTCTGCTTTTATTCCAAGAGGAAAAGCCACTGCAGGACTTTGAGGATTTAACAGAATTACTCTGGCTGTGATAAAAACATATTGAAGAAGTGTATTTTTAATGATAGAATGGATTTTGCTATGGTAAAAATTAATCCTAAAATATCAGTGCCTTTAACATAAAAAGTTGTTTCCTAATTAGGAAAAGTTTGGTGGGAGTCAAGCAATTCTGTAAGGAAGTTGTCATTAATGTGGTGACTTGGTATTCTAGGCCATGTTTATCTTGCAGCTCTACCACCTCAATATGTGGCCACCTTGCAAGTCACTGTTTTCAAACCCACTCTTCTGTGCTAGTATGAAATTGAAACATGATGCTTTCACTGACATACCATTAACCAGAATGAATCACAAAGTCCCACCTAACAAGGGAGTTCAGAAATGTAAAAGAACACATGAAATAACTGAGCCTTACTGTGTCTGTCCAGTGGGCAATAGCAAAAGTAGGAGACTAGCCATGAAGCTATTACAATATTCCAAATCATGCTGCTTGGACAAGGATGGTAATAACAGTGGGGATAGTGAAACATGGTCAAATACTGAATATATTTTAAAGATAAGGCAAAGAAAATGTGCTGAATGGCAAGGCATGAGATATAAAAGACACAGGAGTCACAGGTGACCGAGACGGAAAAAAAACCTGAAGAAGTTTTGAAGTACATCAAGAGCTCAGTTGTAGACATAATATGTTTGTGAAGCTAATATAAAATTGAGAAAATGTCAAGTAAGCAGTTCAATACATTCGAAGATTTGAAGAGTATAGGGAAGAGGTACAGCCTAGAGATTCAATTTGGTAGTCATCAATATACAGGTGGTTTTTAAAGCCATAAAACTGGGTGAGATGACCTGGCTAGTATGTGTAGGCAGAAAGAAAAAAGATTGAGCCCTGGGAAATTCCATCCTTTGGAGGTCAAGGAGATGAGGAGGAACCAGTAAAAGAAACCAAAAAAATGACCAGAATGATAGGAGAAACACTTGGTAAGAATGTTACCCAGCAAGCCAAATGAGGGCAGTTTGTTTTCTTTTGCTGTTGTTGTTTGTGGGTTTTCTTTATTTGGGGAGGTTTGTTTTTACAGCAGAGAGTAAACAACTGTGTTCAGTGAGTGAAGCTTATAGATATAATAAGATAAGATCTGAGAAATGACCCTTATATTTAGCAATGTGTAGAGGTCACTGACGACCTCAAGAGGGGAAAGTTTAGAATAGTGGGAGGGAATAAACCTGATTGGTATAGACTAAACAGAATATGGGAGAAAAAAATTCAAGACAACAAATAAAAACCACTGTTTCTAAGAGTTTTGCTAGTAACAGAAAGAAATGGAGTGGAGTAACTAGAAAGTGGAAAAAGAGAGTTTTAAAAAATTATTTTATTTATTCACTTTTGCTTTTACAAAACGGTAAATGATATTATATGTATGTACTGATAGGTAAGACTAGTAGATTACATGAGAAGGCAGGGGATCTAGTTTCCAAGTGACAGGTTACTAAACATACACAGGGAGGATACGAGAGCAATCTGGCTGTGACATCTGTCACCTACGGATCACCATGTGGATTCGGCTAATCTGGCTGCATAGGTGGGGTCCACTTACTCCCTCACTGCTCCATATGCATCCCTCCCCAACCCGTACACTCTATGGAAGAGGATGGCCTTACCTGACACAGGAGGACTGTTCTTTGGTAAGGATATACAAGTAGCAGCGCTCCCGTGATAGAACCTCGGAACAAGCCGTGAAAGAAGACAGGGAAAAGCCTGCAAAGGATAGTGTTTAAAACAGCATGACCACTCCAATCAGTTTATACTACTACTCTGTCTCTATTTTATTTTTCCAATGCACTGTTATTCTCTGAAAGGAATTCTATTTACATGTTTTAGTCTGTCTTAATACTAGAATGTAAACACCAACAGGGAAAGGATAGTCTGTCTTGTCCCTCCTCTTAACTACTCAGTTTTGGCATTCCCCATGTATCTATACTGGGTTCTCTTCTCTCTATCTACACTCTCTCTCATTCTTTGGGTATAAATACCATATAGGTTAATGACAGGTAAGTATCCAGTTGTGACTTTTCCCCAGAATGCCATACATACACATCCAATTGCCTAATTGAAACAGGGATACTGAACAGGTACCTTAAACTTAATATATGTTCCTCCAACCCCCATGCCCTCACTACAGTTCCTGACCTAGGTACACTTTAGGCAGCCTTCTGTTTACTGAGCCTACTGATGCTCAGTAAACAGCATCATCTTCTACAGATACTAGATAGTTTGAGACTTAAGCCAAAAATTCAGAACTTACCATTGATTATCCTCCTTCATATCCAAGCTCCTATGAATTTTACTTCCAGAACATCTCTAAATTCTAGCTTTCTCTGCATGCCTACTTTTATCAAACTATTTCCAGCAGTTTTTTGTTTTTATTTTTGCCTAGACTTCTATAGTCGTCCAGTTGGCCTTCTTGTTTCTAGTCTGTACTTCTAGTCATACCACACACAACCATAGGGAAATTTGAACACCTAAAATTTGATCACCCCTCCACACACAGACATCTATTAAAAAATCTGTCAGTTTCCAATTGCTCTTCAGATAATCAAGGTTCTGAACAAACCTACAGGGTTCACATGGTCTGGCTCTGCCTACTTGATACTGGCGGGGGGAGGGTTTCCTCATGTTTTTTCCTCGTTTTTATTAATGTTTGTCCCTCTCCTGTCCCCAGCCAATGCTCCCTGAAAGCAAAACTTCGACATACTGTTTACCGCTCTATCTCTAACATCTACCCAAGTAGCAAATAAAAAGAGCAGTAAGAGGTACCCTGGTTTTCCAGACTATAGCAGCTGCACCTAGGATAGTCTCTCTCCTTAGAATCCTCAAGGTCCTCTGTATGGGGTAAGCGATATATTTCCGACCCTCTTGGAATGATCTCTGTCTCCTCCCTCTATTTAGAATCTAGGCAGAATATTGGATCAGAAGTGTAGACCACAGTCAGAAAACCAGGAGTCAAATCCCAGTTCTTCCATTTACTAGCTATGTAACTTAGCATCAGTGTTCTCAACTGTAAAATGGGGGAAAGAGTACCCACATATATATGTATAACTTCTTTATTGCAGTACCTCTTCTTACAGGCTGCCAATTCTGTGAAATGAACCGGGGCAGGAACTTAGCAGGTCGTTATACGCCTAATGATTCAAGGAAACAAAGCACTCCTCGTCTCAACTTTCTGTCCCTTATACTTTCTTCTACATGGGCCCTAATATGCTGACTAAAGAACCGGGGCTATCTTTAGGTTTAACCGCGCAAGACCGTAGAACACACGCGGTATTTCCCTATCAAGTTCCCCTCCCAGCCAGCTAGTCAGATTCCCTTTCGCAAGGCGGGAGATCGCAGCCCAGCCCCGCGGCTCCAGACGCGCTCCCCGCTCGCACATGCGCAGTAGTGAGTCCTTCTGTCCGGGGACGCCCACCTTTCCTTAACGTGGCTGAGGTGCCTCTTTCCTTCTTTACCAATTTTTGTTAATCTTGGCGCGTCTCTCGGCCAGCTTTTGATTTTAATATTTTCAGGAGCTACGTGGAATTTAAACCACTTTGCTTTCCCATCACTGTAGCACGCGCCCTTCAAACTTCGGAGTCTCCGAACAGGCGCCGCTGACTTGTGGCCCAGTTCTCGCGAGAAGGTGACTACTACATCGCGGTATTTCCTTGTTCCCAGAATCCTTAGCGCGAGGCGGAAAAATACTCTTATCTCAGCTTCCGGTGATGCTGCAGTCTGACTAGGGCTTTCCCCTTCGATTTGTCTGTTGTGTGTTGTTGTTTGTCCAAGGAAAATGGCAGCCCCCGAGCCGCCGCTGCCATTATCAAGGGGATGCCCGAGCTCCACTTCGCTTTCGCCGCCTCGGGGCGACCGAACCCTTCTGGTGAGGCACCTGCCGGCCGAGTTGACCGCTGAGGAGAAAGAGGACTTGCTGAAGTACTTTGGAGCACAGTCAGTGCGCGTCCTGTCGGATAAGGGGCGACTGGTAAGGGCGTGCCCCTCCCGAGTCTCCCGAGAGGGCCCTCGGACAGTGAGTGACCCGAGGAGGGGTCGGGGGAGGGCGTACAGAAGGAAGAAGTCAGAAACGGGTGGGGACGATGGGCTTGTGTGGCGGGAGCTTCCCGTCTTTCCTCTTTTATATCACAGTATCTAGCGTCCGAAGTGGAGTTGTAGCTGGCTGGAGTCTGGATTAGTCACACTACTGCGGAAAAGGGCAAGTGAGAACGACAAAGCAGAATGGACAATAGGACCTCTCAACGCTTTTCAGTTTGCGGTATTTCTCTTGCACATATGCAGCAAGGGATTTTTTTTTTTTTTTTAAATCCTGGCTCATTTACAAGCCAGTGTTAAGTCAGTCACCAAAATAGTTTAAACTGCAACAGTTAGTTATTTAAGTAATCTCGATACAAGATTCCTACTAAATTTTTGATAAAGAGGCTCGTCGTAAAAAATTCCCGATGGCATCGTTTAAGGAACAATATTTTAAGACTGTTAAAAGTACCTGCGCGGGAAGTTACACAATAACTTTATTTTGCTTTATACCTAAAGGTATTTCAGATGGATTTTTCTTCATTAAAATAGTAGTAATGATGTTAAGTTTCTACAAAATGGACTGTGAAAGGGCAAGACATCAGTGGTTTTAAAGTACCCCCAAGTGATTTTAATGTTAATGCATAACCATAGTTGAGAGTCACAGAGTTAGAAAAGCAGTTTTGATCAGTTTAAGTGTCATATTTATCAACAAATACAAATAAAAGATTCTATATGATTTAAATTTAGTACATTTAGTTAGGTCATCTTGGATCAGATTAGACAAAATGGAATGTGTGGTATATTCCTCAGGCAACTTCCAGTAAGCATTGACAAGAACTCTTTCTTAGCATAATGATTCATTTACTTTTGACTTATTTTTCTGATGATTTAGACTTCTCTTATTGGACCTTATTACAAAGATAAAGCACAAAAGAAACATATACCTTGAGGCATGATTTCTCTGTTGATAAACGTTTTTAAAGTTTGCATTGGGTTGTATAAAGGAAAGTGTAACATCTTTAGGTGTGTCGTAAATGGGAGATACTATATATTTTTAAATGGTTAAGCATGATTTCCTATGTGGAGTAGACGTTTTTATACTTCTGGTCTGTTAAACTATCTGTATATATAAAACGTGCTGTGTATGTACAAACCTTTGTAAGAAAAAGTTTGCATAGCTTTCATCTCAGACACCTGACACTGAAATTATTGAATAACACTGGACTGAAGTTAATAATCAGTTAAATGGTCTAAATTTTCCAACATTCCCTATGATTTTATTAACGTGTCAAATCGCTATGGATAAAATGTGAAACTTCTTTATGAAAAACTGAAATTATATTGGAAGTAATTTGCATCATAACACCTTATTTTTCAGAAACATACAGCTTTTGCTACTTTTCCTAATGAAAAAGCAGCTATAAAGGTATGATTTTTTCTTTACTATTAAAGTTATCAATAATATTCTATTATCTAATCTTGGTTTAAAAATGGGAGGCAAGTTAAACTGTACTTTTTAAAAGCAATAAGATTTATATTACAAGCATTTGCCTAACAGACTACATTTGATTTGTCAGTTGGCAGATCTTGCCTAGTGTTTAGGCATTGGGATGTAAGAATAGATTAACTATAAAGCAAATTAAAATTAACTGCATCTATAATTAAAAGTAACAAATTCTAAGTGATAAGAAAGATTTGTAACTATCTTTGTAACTTTTTACAATTGTATGTATTTATAAAATTTTAGGGATCATTCACAAAAAAGATAACCTTTGAACTAGACCTCTAATGTTTAGTTGGGTTTTGAGAAGAATACAAAGGGAGATGGGCCTTCCCATTTTAGAGAATACTAAGTAAAGCTGTGGGACATGGAAATTTATAAGTGGGGCAGGAACTAAGGGTTGAGATGGAAATAGGGCTTGCAAAATAGATTGAGTCTAAATTTGGATGGAGGAGAGGTATTGAATTTGGTTTAGTAAGTGGGCCCTTGATACTTTTGAGCTAGCTTGTGATATCATCAGTCCTGTAAACTCTATCTGGTAGAGTTTATGTTGTGGATTGAATGTGGAGAAATACTAGAGGTAGGAAATCCAATGGAAAGGTGTTACATAATGATGAAAGCAAGAATAAGCACCTGAAGAAAGCAACAAGAAGACAAAGGGGGGAGTAAACATACCCTTGGTAGAGATTGACTTTGTAGGTTTTATGATGTAGCGATTGAGAGAGAGAATAGATAAGATATTTGGACTGAGCTATTGGGTTGTCACATTAGCTGACTTGAGGAGCCAGAGTAAGAGGATGTTTACAAAGGTATGTAATGAATTCAAATGTCATGTGTTAACTTTGAGGAATTATTGGGCTGCTTCTATGTGAATGTTTTAAAATATTAGTCTAGAGCTGAGGCAAGGTCAAGAAAGGAAAGTTTCTTCAACCATGTGAATAGATACGATGAGCCAGGAGAGAAGACTGGGAGAGGGTAGTTAAAGTAGGAGAACTAGAAATTATCATGGATGCAAAGAGAAGAGAGTTTTAAGAAGAGGAGATCCTGTGGTGATACAAACTGAAGAATGAATACAGTCTATTTATTAGTTAAGGACTTTTTACCATGAAACAATAAAAATGACCCAAATTCTTATCAATAAGGAAAAGGGATACCTTAAATTTTAGTATATCCATATACTAGATTGTAACTCAGAATGATATCAAAGGGTATGTATTATATTAAAAGGGAATGATAACCCAGATAGAGTAGATGAATAAAATTGTGAAGCATTAGGTATGATGTAACCTCAGATTTTTTTGAAAACTAATAGTATGTATACATGTTAGTATATACACACACAAAAGAAAAGTACATGGCAGAACTATGCACCAAATTATTAAAAAAAATATCTTTCTCTGAGAATGGGATTATAGAAGGCTTTCTCATTATATGTATTTTTATAGGGAATTCTTGTTTTCAGAAAAGCTTTTTTTAAACATAGCACAAAAAAATTATAAATAAAATATGGTAATGAAAACATTGTTTTAGGGTCAAGATTAACTTGGAGGAGAGGACATGGAGCCAGTCATTGTCTTTGGAAATGTTTGTAGTGAAAGGAAGAGGTAAGAGAATAATGGCAGTGATAGGCTAGAGTGTACTTGACCTTATTGGTAACTGATAGATTAAGAAAACAAAAGGAAAAATGTTTAAGAACAAAGTAGGTAGCTGAGAGAGGCAGGGGGATTAGTTGACATTAAAAATGAGAAGCCATAAACCCTTGAAAATAAGAAAATATGTGATATCCATTTTGAGAGTAAGAAAGTTGAAGCAATTCAGGTTAGATGACCTCTACTTCAAGTAATTAAGGGTTCACTGATAATGAAGAGGTCTAGAGTTCATTTAGGATCTTAAAAAATTATTGAAACATTTTAAAACCTGCTTTGTTTGATGACATAAGGAGTCAAATAAAATGCATAAAGATGGTAGAATAAAATTATAGTCCCAGTTAAGCCATATATTTCCATGTATTCAAAAAATATTAAGTGCCTACTATGTGCTAAATACTGTTTTAGGTCTTAGGACATGTGAACAAAACAAAGATAACCTCATTGGAGCTCACATTCTCAAAAAGGAAGACAGACCATACATAATAAACTTAATTGTCAGAAGACGGTAAATGCTGTGGAAAAAAAAAAAGTAAAACAGTAAATCAGGAGTGCTGAGTGGAGAGGGGTCAGGTTGCATCTAGAGTGGTTAAAGTCATATTTGAGCAACATTTTGAAGGAAATGAAGGGGGTTAACTAAGGGAATATGTGGGAGAGGTGTTTTCTGGTTAGAGGAACAGCTGGAACAGAGGCTCTGGGGTATGACTGTCATGTTGTTCAAGGAAATCACTGTGACTGGAACAGACAAAAAGTGGGTGGAGCGATCATTGAGTTTGAAGTCAGAGAAGTAATAAAGTCCATATTATATAGAGTATGTTAGTAATAAAGGGATTGGATTACTCTGAGTAAAATGGAGAGCCACTAGAGCAAAGGAGTGACATGATCTGACTTATATTTAAAAGAGTTACTTTGGCTGTTGGGTTGAGAATAGACTGAAGGAGGAGAAGGGTACAAACAGAGAAATCTGTGAAAATACTATTGTGGTAATTCAGCCCAGAGATGATGGTTGCTTAAATCACAGTGATAGAAATGGAGGTAGTAAGCAGTGGTTAGATTCTGGATATATTTTGGAGATGGAAGCAAATAAGATTTCTTAATGACTTGCATATGGAATGTGGGAAAAAAGCATTAAGGATGATTATAAGATTTTTTTACCTGAATAACTAAAAGAATGGAATTACCATCAACTAAAGTGGAGAAGGCTCCAGGTGAAACACATTGGGATTGGGAGAGAGTATAGTGATTCAGTTTCTGAAACTAAATCAGTGTTGACTTTGAAATGTTTGTTACACGCCTGAGGGGAGCTAGCCATTATTTGGATATGTGTTCCTGGACTTCAGGACAGAAGTCTGGGCTAAAGTTATAAATTGGTGAATCATCAGCATAGAGATGATATTTAAATTTAGGATGCTGGATTAAATCACCAAGAATATGCATTTAAATAGAGAGGAAGACCAAGACTAGAGCTCTGGAGCATTCCAACATTAAGAGTGTGAGAAGGCACAAGCCAAAGAGATTGAGGAATAGATACCAGTGAGCTAGGAAGAAAGCTGTAAGAAAATATGGTGTCTTGAAGCCAAGTGAATGACTTATCGAGGGAATGATCAACTGTCTTAAATGAAGTAAAAAGTGAAGACTAAGAGTTGACGGTTAGCTTGGCAATACCAAATTTGTTGTTGGCTGTGATAGGCAGTATCAGTGAATTGATTAAAGCATAAGACTGGTTGGAATAGGTCTGAGGCTGAATGGGAAGAGAGGAATTGTAGATATAGGGTTTAGATAACTTTTTAGGCATTTTACTATGAATAATAAAAAGAAAATTAGGATAGGAGAAATAGGAGTGTGTTTTTATACTGACGTGGATAATTCAACAGAGAACAGAAAATTAATAATGTAGGTAAGAGCACTCCCCCCCCCCCATACATTTCCAGAGAATAGCCAAAGAAAGACCCTTGAATAGAAAAGAATGGATGGGATTTAGTATACAGGTCAAGCAGCTGGGTTTAGATAAACACAGGGAGAGTTGATACATGGTAACAGATGGAACGCAGAATATGGATGCATATGCTGGTAAGTGGGGATTTATGGTGGGAATCTGAAATTCTCATCTTACGATGTCACTTTATTTGTCTCAAAGTAGAAAATGAGGTACAAGGCTAAAAGAATGAGAGAAAAGTACTGTGAGGTTAAGGAACAAGGAGAAAGTAAAAAATCTTTTTAGATATTAGTAGAACAAATGGACTAAAATTGTAGTATGTAATTGTGTGGCATCATTAAGGGCCACTCTGACATTAGTGGTTGTGGTTATATTAATAAACTTAAAGTGAGGCGAGGCAGATTTGTTAATTTGTTATCTAGCCATTTTTCGGTCATCTGGGTATAAGCAGAGTTGGCAGAGAGTTGGATAGGAAGCAGTTCTTTATAAAGTAATAAAGCCTTGGTAGCCTGATTTTAAAAATAAGTAAGAAATAGCTAAAGAAATGTTTACAACATTAACAAAAAAAGTATAAATAAATTATTTCTGTAAATAGTCTCTAACAAATCATTTTTTACACAATTATGAAATTTTTACTTTTCTAACTTCAGGCATTAACAAGACTCCATCAGCTGAAACTTTTAGGTCATACTTTAGTTGTTGAATTTGCAAAAGAGCAAGATCAAGTACATTCTCCATGTCCCACATTAGGCTCTGAAAAAAAGAAAAGGTATGTAGATATTAGGTTTCTCTAACATTTTTAAAGTGGCTTTTAAATCAGTTGTACAGTTATTGGATTGTTTTTAGACTAGCAGGTAAATAATTTGAAACAGTAAATAATGACACATTTCTCTATTAAATCTAGTACAGTAAAATAATACCTTTATTTTTGCTCCTGGTTATGCATTAGGAACCACAGGGTTGATTTAATATTAGGGATTAATAAATGTAAACTGGGAGGGAAGTGCACAGAAAAGAATACAACTTCAGCTATAAATAGAGAGACAGTAGTATGAAGTCTTTGTATTAGAAATAGCACAATGTCATGAATGGGCATGGCTTTTGAAATCAAAGACTGATATTTGATTCTCAGCTGTGACTCTGTAGTTATACCTTCACAAATTTACTTTACTCTAGTGGTTCTTGAAGTGTGGTCCCTAGACCAGATGCATCATCTGAGAACTTGATTGAAATACAAAATCATGGGCCTTAACCCAGTCTTACTGAATCAAAAACTTAAGTGTGTTGAGGAGGGGAGATTGTGGGAGGGTGGAGGAAGGCTCTAGAAGCCTAAGAGTTTTAATAAACTCTCCAAGTGATTGTGGTACACAATACAAACATTTACAGAAATTTGAGTACCACTATTTAATACCATGTAAACTTCAGTTCTCTTTTTGGCCAATGAAAATTATTACTATTTTCATAAGCTTGCTGTCAAGAGTAAATAAAAAATGTGAAGTGTCCAATATAATAATAATAATATAGAAGGATTCAGTAAAGGTTAATTCTAGTTCCATTTCTTTTTGTTGGTGTTTGTTTGAAATTTTTTTTAATGGAACTGTTTTCATAATGTCATGTTTGAAAAGTGTGCAGTTTTGCACTGGTTCTGAAGATAAGATCAACTTTGATTCTGTATATCTTAGGTCTGATGACCCTGTTGAAGAAGAAAAAGAAAAGAAAGAACTTGGTTGTTTAACAATTGAAAATGGAATTGCACCAAACCATGGGTTGGCT
The DNA here is from genome assembly GCA_963574885.1 of Lepilemur ruficaudatus. Taxonomy (NCBI): domain Eukaryota; kingdom Metazoa; phylum Chordata; class Mammalia; order Primates; family Lepilemuridae; genus Lepilemur; species Lepilemur ruficaudatus. Next base: position 4,079 of record CAUYRT010070342.1, on the reverse strand, counting down.
TTTTTTGTTTATTTTTTGTTGTTTTTCTTTTATGTGTACATATATTGCAAATAAGATCATTTTAAAAATAAAGATATTTTAACGTCATGTATATATTTAATATGCTGACTAAACCTTTTCAGTTATGAATTTGTAATTCAGTTCAGAGAAACCATCTACTAAAATATTTAAGGCTATAAACTCTGATAAGAAAATGCAGTACTTCACTTTTTTTAATGCAATCAAAAGACAAGTTTCTTTTTAAATGTACTTATTTGAATCTTTTAGGAACAAGATAAAACTAATAGTACTATATTGTTTGAGCAATATTGTATCTTACCAGGATACCTAAAATGAATATTGATATGAAATTATTAAGACATGATAAGTATTTAAAATTCTTTTTTATATTTTAGGCTGACTTTTCCTCTTAATTCATGCCTCAAATATATGTACCCACCACCTTCCAGCACAATCCTAGCAAACATAGTAAATGCTTTGGCAAGTGTGCCTAAGTTCTATGTTCAGGTAAGTAGAATGAAGGTTATTTTCCTCAAAATACTTATCTGTATAGCATGATACTTTATTTGCCATGCTGATCCTCATATTTATTTATTTGTTTATATTAGTAGTCATCAGACTAATTCCAGACAGGCAATGATTAAATACAGTATTTTAAAGGTAATGAAATATTACTAATTTCAAGTATGGGCTTTGTAAAGTATAGCATAAACAGGTACTAACAAACAGCTAATTTGGGAAATGTTATTTCTGGTAATTCTTTGTTACTTTAGAATACACTTTTAACATAGAGATTCTTAAAGGAAAAGGTATAGTGGACTCCTCAGCAAGTGCTTAAAAATACAGTAATAAGATACTACTATGAAGTACAAAATGTAGATGATGTTTATTTTCTTTATTGTACTTCTCCATGTTTCATAATTTGATGATAATCAGGGGAAACATACAAAAACATTTCAGTAGGTTTTATATTGCAAGAACATAACATTTTTAGTAATGGGAATAATTATATTTGTAAAAATGACAAACACTTTGCTAACGTTAATCTGAGTGCCTGTTTTACCGTGACCTGCAATTATAAAGGCAAGAGACTTTATATAATAAATTAATAATGTTATTGCAAAGATTTTAGTACATAAAATATAAGATGTGAATTGAATCATTTTATATTAAATGATTTTAAGTTTTTTTTTGTTTTTGTTTTTTTTTTTTACCGCTTTAAGGTGCTTCATCTTATGAATAAAATGAATTTGCCCACACCCTTTGGACCAATTACTGCACGACCTCCCATGGTAAGAAAGCTCCTAGAATTTTCAAGAGTCAAAATTTCTCTTCCTGAGGGATTATTGAGGCTAAATTATGCAACTGTGGTAGCAACCTGTGATCTGCATTGGAAACAAAGAACAAATACAAAGTAATGTGATAATAGGAAAGCTGAGAACTGAAAGTGGGGAAAACCGGAATATGAAAGAAATGTTTTTGGTAATAGAGGCCGTTATATCTTCCAGTGTAGTTCAGTTCTTCAATTTAGAACATTGTGCCATCCTATAAGATAATTACATTTATCCAAATTATCTAAAAATTCTGTTCTGATTTTGTTGCAAGTAGAGCTTCATTTACAAAACACAAAAAAATTGCTAATATTTTTATTAGGTTTTACTGTGCAGATCTGTCCGTAACTTAGATAGTAGGCTCTGCCTGCTCTTGAATAATTTTAGTTATTTTGCTGTAGTATTCTTAGTATATAATAGCAATGCAAAATTATTTTGAGTGTTGGCATATAAACAGAATTTGTTTGAGGGTTGGTTGCTTTTCTAATGTAATTACTATTAGTGTCATAATTTTTCTTTGTAACTTTAACACCTACACAATGCTTGGTATATTGCAGAGATATGAATTAAGGTTATGCTGGCTGCTGTTAAACAAAACTAAATTCTTCGTCATTTAATACAATAAAAATTATTTCTTGGTCATAGCAAATGTATTCCAAAAGCAAGGCAGAGGGATATTCTGCTTTACTGAGCCACTCAAAAACCCTGAGTTGTTTTAAACATGTGCCTTCCAAGGATGATGAGAGCATTAACACATGTGCTGCAGGAATGAACAGAATTATATGTGGGAGTTTTTTTGTGCTCCCATTCCACTGGCTAAAACTCAGTTACTTGGTGAAATGTAACTGCAGAGGAGGTTTGGAAATTTAGTCCAGCTGAGTGCCAAGGAAGAAGAAACAAGCTTTATGATCAGCTAGTGGTGGTTTGCTTCAGGAGGTGTTCCCTGAATATATATAGAATATGTAAAAGAATATTAGGAAATAGAAATGAGAATCAAATACTCAATTGGAATTGGCTTGTCTACTCCATAAATACCATAGATTGCCATTACATACTTGTTTTTTTCTTTTATTAGTATGAAGACTATATGTTGTTGCATGCACCTCTTCCACCCACATCTCCTAAGCCACCTGAGGAACCTCCTTTGCCAAATGAGGATGAGGAGTTATCTAGTAAAGAATCAGAATATGAAAGCAGTGATGATGAGGACCGACAGAGGTTTGCTATGTGAAATATTTGTTTAGATTTCAAGAAACATGGACTGTAGGAAAGAGACTCTTGTTTTCCATAAATTTTGCATATAATTTTTCATAATTTGGGGTCATTAGAATTTATCCTCAGCTTTCCACCCCTTAAGCATATATGGTAGCTATAGATTGAGACCTAAAAATAGATACCAAGACCTAAGGGAAAATTAGGTCTTGGTAATAATTTGAATTATGCATAATTTGAATTATGCATAATTTTTCAGATTAATGATTATAGTATTATACTGTCAAGCCTCATTATTTGTGAATTTCAAATTTACCTACTTGCTAAAATTTATTTGTAACCCCCAAATGAATACTTGCAGTGCTTTTATAGTTTTTCATGTACATGGACCATGGACATGTACAGTGTGGTGAAGAATTTGAGTCACTTGAAACACGTTTCCAGATGAGGTCAAATAAAGTGATCCTCTGCCTCTGCCTTCTTTCCGCTCTTGCACTAGAAATAAGTATCTTTTTCACGGTCTATTTGGCATCATTTTTTCCCCATTTTTGAGCCTTTTGTTGATGATTCTGCTGTTTAAAATGGTCCCCAAGAATAGTGTTGAAGTGCTATCTAGTGTTGCTAAGCTCAAGATGGCTGATATGCCTTATTAAGAAAATACATGTGTTGAATAAGCTTTCATGCCAGAGTTGTGGTGGTGTTGACTGTGTGTTCATTGTTAATGAATCAACAATGTATGTTATGTAAGGTGTCCTCAAACAGAAACACTTGTAAAATCAGGTAATGTATTGATCAGATGATGAAATATTGTAAGGAGAGGCTTCCAGAAACATAACTCTGAATTTCCCTAGGGACAGTGATTCAGTGTTCAGTAATTGAGTGTTTGCAGTGATCTTATAGATCATAAGTACTGCGAACAATGAACATCAATTGCATTCATGTTTTGACACCTTATTTCCCTGGACTCTGTTCACCTCAGAATAATTTGTAGAGCAATTCTGTATGTTTTATACAAAACTGTTCATGATAATTACTGCAGATGAATAATTCTTTTCATTGGTTCTTTCTTGACAATCTATATATAGTATTTTAAAGGTTCTTGCAAAGAGTAGTAAGTTGTTAATGTTCAGGTGTATAATGCACAGCCTTGCTTAGGACAGGAATTGCCAGTTCTTTTTTTTTTTTTTTTTTTATTGGGGGAAAACTACAAAGCATTTACAGTACAATGTTTACAGTCACAATTTGTAGTGAGCTGATTTCCCAAAATATGTTACCACTCAAGTTGACTTATCTTGTTACATTGAAAAACCTACTCTGTCAAAGTAGTCCAGAGAGTACACACATAGTGCTCCAACTGTATCTACGTACAACCAACACTTCATTTTAAATGGATTGGTAGAATCAATATTGTTAAAATGTCTATATTACCTAAAGTGATCTACAGAATAAATGCAATCCCCATCAAAGTACCATCTTCATTCTTTACAGAACTAGAAAAAATAATTCTTCACTTTCTATGGAACCAGAAAAGACCTC
>CAUYRT010070339.1:0-57992 GCA_963574885.1 Lepilemur ruficaudatus | reverse complement strand
CTGTTGAAGGATATCTGGGCTGATCTCATTTTTTAACAATTATAAATAAAGCTGCTATGCATATTTATGTACAGGTTTTTGTGTGAACTTAGATTTCATTTCTCTAGGATAAATGTATGAGTGCAATTGCTGGGTCCTATGGTACAATAATTGAATAGTTAATTTTTTAAGAAACTGCTAAACTATTTTTCAGAGTGGCTGTACCTTTTATGTTCTTATCAACAATGTATAAGTGATCCACTGTCTACATTTTGGCTGGCATTTAGTGTTGCCACAATTTTTTATTTTAGCCGTTGTGATAGATATATGTATAGTGATGTATCATTGTAGTCAATTAAGAAAACTCTGTTTGAAAAGAATATTGTTTGTTTTTGAGAGGTTATAATTGTAACCTCTTAAATATATATGGCAAGCATGAATATATTTTGCTTTTTCAATTTTTCAGAATACATTTTCTTTTTTTTTTTTTTTTTGAGACAGAGTCTCACTCCATTGCCTGGGCTAGAGTGCCGTGGCATCAGCCTAGCTCACAGCAACCTCAAACTCCTGGGCTGAAGGGATCCTTCTGCCTCAGCCTCCCGAGTAGCCGGGACTACAGGCATGCACCACCATGCCCGGCTAATTTTTTCTATATATATTTAGTTGGCCAATTAATTTCTTTCTATTATTAGTAGAGACGGGGTCTCGCTCTTGCTCAGGCTGGTTTTGAACTCCTGACCTTGAGCGATCCGCCTGCCTTGGCCTCCCAGAGTGCTAGGATTACAGGCGTGAGCCACCGCGCCCGGCCTCCTACCTTTTTTTTTTGAGTACAGTTGACCCTCGTATCCATGGATTCTGTACCTGTGGATTCAACAATATTGGGGAAAATATTGAAAATATTGGGGAAAAAAATGGATGGTTGTGTCTCTACTCAACAGACTTCTTTTCTTGTCATTATTCTCTAAACAATATGACATAACAACTATTTAAATCGCATTTCCACTGTAGTGGGAATTATGCATAATCTAGAGAGGATTTAAAGCATACAGGAGGATATGCACTGACGACATGCAAATCCTACACCATTTTATATCAGGGACTTGAGCATCCATGGATTTGGGGATCTGCAGGAGATCCTGGAACCAGTCGCTTATGGATACTGAGGGATGACTGTACCTCCTCACTTTCTGGCACAAGCATCAGGCACATCTCACATTTTTCCTGCTTCATCCCTGTCATCAGCCATTTCTCCAAGGATCCCTGCTTCTTTTTATTGGAGCATGGTATTTAGAAACCAAGGTCTGAGTGTGAGAGTGCTTGTTGCTACTGAGGTGCCACTGCTTCTTCCAGGCCCTTTAAGTGGACAGAGCTGGGAAATACATGTATGCATGCTACCCTGTGTGTGCATACCTATCTCTACTTGCTTTTTGGAATGCATGGCCCCACCTGATAGCCAAGCTCTGGGCCCATCCTCCTGGTCACACATGGCAATCATGTCCACGTGTCCATAGTAGGAAGGAAAACTTGGACAACTGCATAAACAGGAATGAAAAAACTACTTGGAAGGCTGAAAGAATATTTTCCAGGTATACAAAAAATACAGAGAATAATAAGAGAAACATTTGGATACCTACCACCTACAATTCAACCCTCCATGAATATGCCTCCCCGGTCACCCCTGTGACACCCAGTAAATTGAAATTTTTTGGAGGCATGCTTTTATATTTTTACTCTGTGTATATACCTAGATGATATATCTTGTTTTACACGTTGACCAACTCTATAAAAGTGATATGTTACTGTGTTTCTGCAACTTGACTCTTCATTAACTGAGAACTTTGACATGTATTTATCTTCCCAGCAATCCTGAGAAAAGCAAGAATCACTGTCTCCATTGCACAGATAGAGAAACTGATAACTTACAGCAATGATGTGATTTTTGCCAGCTTCGAGCAGCTGGTAAAATGGGCTAATGTGTGTATCTTCAGGGCCTGAGTCCATGCTCTTTGTATGATACACATGCTGAGATTCCTCAGGGAAGGGAAGAACGCACAGGTCTTCTTGGTCACTTTATGACTCTGCTGTTCCCGTGGGGCCTGGAAGTCTTAATATCTCCCTTAGCCTGGGATTCCACGCTCCATTGGGCCTGGTAGGTTCCAAAAGTTTGATGAAATGAGGACCCATATGGCTGGTTGAGACTCCCACCCTCACATCACTCCCCACTGGCATCTGTGCCGTCTCCTCTCCTCCCGAGACTGGAAATAACGCGGATCTGGCTCAAAAGTCACCCCCTCCTTACTTTAGCACCAGATGCCACCCCTCAACTTCACTCTGCCCTACAGCGCCATTTCCTGCTGCCTGCTGGACCATTGCCTGCACATTCGAACAGCTGCTTTCCTCTCTCATGTTAGGAAAGAGAAAAAAGTCCCTTGCTCCTACTTCTGCCTCCTGCTACTGTCCTATTTTTGTGCTTTGTTTGCTATAGAACTTCTGGAAAGAGTTGTCTACGCTGGCTTTCTCCATTGCTCTCTTACACCCATTCCAGTTGGACTTTTGCCCCTTTTTCTGACACTTCTGCTGATGCTCTTAACACCAGAACTGTTCCCATGAAGGTCACTGAGAGCTCCAAGGCTCAAGACCAGCGCTCAATCCTCTTGTCACTTGCCCGGCTGGCAGCGTTTGGCACAGTTCCTGTCCCTCCCCCAGGAAGTGCTTTCTTCTCTTGGCTTCCAGGGTGCCCTGTGCCTGGGGTTTTCTTCCTGCTTCACTGGACTTTGCCAAGTCCCCTTACTGACCTCTCAGTGTTGGCGTGTCCCTGGGGTCAAGCCATGCACCTCTTCTCTGTGCGATCCACGCTCACCATACCATCCTTATGCTGAAGAAGCCCACATTCACATCTTAGCGCTGACTCCTCTCCTGAACTCCAGACTTGTGTATCTGATTGCCCACATGGCATCTTCCCTTGGAGGTCTGATGGACATCCCAACATAAAAGGCACCATGCTGTCCCCAATTGTCCTTCCTAAGCCTAATGTCCCCGTCTTGGTAAATGGCAACTGCATCCTTCCAGATGCCTAGACCATGGGCATGGAGCCAACCTTGACTCCTGTCTCTCTCCAGTCCCACATCTAATGTGTTCCAGGATCCTGTCCCTGGTCACCACCTGCACTGGTGCCATGTGGGTCTGTTCGTCTTTCGCCTGGATTTTTGCCTCAGCCTCCTGACAGAGTCCTCTGTGGACCCGACACCTTCCCACCGTGTTCTGTGTCTGCTCAGGAGCTACATAAGAACTTAAACGAGACTATTCCTTGGTCCAGAACTCTCCAGTGCCCCCATCCGACTCAGAGTAAAAGCCAGAGGCCCCTGCTCAACTCCTTCATCTCTGACTTTATTTCTTAAAACTCTATCCTGCAAAAACCTGCCTGGCTAAATTTATCACCTTATTTGTGTTGGTTCACATGTTCCCTTCTCCGAGAGGCTTCTGCAAGTTTTGGTACTGACCGACATCCTTACACTGGTAGCCCATGTGCCATGCACAAGCACGTCTGCATGAACTCTGTGACGTACTGAGTGATGCTGTCTGCACCCCCTTCAGAGCGGAAGCCTGGGAAGCTCAGGGGTCTTGGTCTCAGTTCCCAGGGCTGGCACATGCTCTAAGGGGGCATTCACTGGCAGGCTGTTGCAAGTGCACAGGCTACACTTGGGGGCAAGGGCTTCCTTAAATTTTGCACCCTGGATTCCTCACTTGCCTCACCCTAGTCTGGGCCATACCTGGAGTATAGTCTGCCCCTACGATCCCTGGGACCTTTCTTAGACTTGGTTGCTTGGCCTTTGTGGATTTCCAGCCAGGAAGGGCCCTCGTTCTGGCCATGAGGGTAGCGTGCATGTGGGCACTGACTAGCAGGCTTGGTTTCCTCCACACAGAGCTGGCCAGAGGCACAGCAGCCCACCCCTGCTGCCCATGGCTAACTCAGTCCTTGGGCGTTTCTGACACTGTGCTCAGCCGTGGGTGTGCGTTGCATTGAACAGAACCTAGAAATGTAGATCTTTTTCGGACATTTTGCTTTTCAACCACAGTAGAAAATACATTTTACTTTACCACCAAGGACAAATGTCGTTATAGATCTCAAACAGAAGTTTCAGGAAACAACTTCTTACACTCATTAGAGGTGATGCATTCTGTATACTCTTCTATTTTGTTTTTAAAATTCTGGTGCCACCCAATAAATTCACTGCCTGACCTGCCTGTGGGTCCCTGGAGTCTGTAAGCCATGCCTTTCTCCACCATACTCATATTATAGATGAAAAACCTGAACTGTAGAGAGCTTCAGGGCCTAGCTAAGGTTCCACCAGTGAATTAACAGAAGAGCCAGGACTGGAATCCTGTCTTATTACCATCCTGTGGCTTTTTTAGGCTCTTATAATTAATTTTAATGATTGCACCATTGTGGCTTATTTAAATTACCCCAGGAGGAGCATCAGCTCTATTAAAGAAATTTTATTATAGCTGCCCACCTGCTCTATTCAGGGAAATGCGTCTTTTGTGGATTTCTTCTGGGTAGTTGCGAGGGTCTAAGAAGCCTGTTTGTAGTCACTGATTTAAGTAGATGACAATGAAGTTAAATAAAAAAGCTGGTTCCATCTGCAGGAGCACGTGAGTGAGTGATTTGAATTAGAAAAGGTGTTCCCCAAAGCACTACCCAGGTGCCTAGGGAGGCTTGCTCTCCCTCGTGGGCTCCCTGAGAGCAGAGCTGTGGTATTGGGCAGAACCTGGTGCTTGAGCAGAGATGTTGGTTCTGTCTTCTGGCGACTTGCTACTCCAAGCATGGGCTTGGACAGTAGCTCAGTAACCATGGAGGAACTGTAAGAAATGCAGAGTCTCAGGCCCCACCCTGGCTCTGCTGACTCAGAACCAGCGGTTTATATGCAGCTCTGGTCAGGAGATTGGGAGGATTTGGGTCTTTGGTTTATAGTTTTCATCATCAGTTTGGTCATCTTCAGCAGCAAAGAGTGAGTATGGTTTGGTCACTGCGTGCAGGGCACCGTGCTAGGTGTTGCAATAACGGAAAGACAGGCCAGAGCCCTCCCTGCCTCTGGAGACTTGCCGTCTAGTGGTTAGGCGGGGGGTGGTGTATGCAGCCATACAGCATGGTGTTTTACAAAGTGGGAGTGCTGTAGGCACCCAGGCTGGATTTAGATGCAAGAAGGAAGAATAGGTGGGGAGGGGGCTGTCACAAGCAGGAGGAACTGGGTGAAGAAAAGTGTGGGGGCAGGAGAAGTCCGGGTGTGGTCAGGGGACATCTAGTGTCCGAATGGAGGCGGGTGATGGCCAGGTTTTGGAAGGCTTTAAGTCACAATTTTAGATACTTGGACTTTATCCAGTAGATCCTGGGAGCCACTATAAACTTTTTTTAGTTAAAAAGTTTTAATTTCTAAAAATTGTATAAAATACACATAACATGAAATTTACCATCTGAACCTTTTCAGGTACACAGTTGAGTAGCATTAGGTACATTCACATTGTTGTGCAACCATCACCACCATCTGTCTCCAGAACTTTTTCATCTTGTATAACTGAGACTCTGTGTAGTAAACAGTAACTCCCCATTCCTCTCCCGACCAACCCCTGGCATCCACGTTCTACTTTTTTGTCTCTGTGATCTTGACTACTCTAGGTTCCTCATATGAATGGAATCATGCAGTATTTGTGTTTTTGTGACTGGCTTGTTTCACTTAGCATAATGTCCTCAAGGCTCATGTATGCTGTAGCATGTGTCAGAATCTCCTTTTTAAAGGCTGAATAATATTCCACTGTATGAATATAGCACATTTTGCTTATCTGTTTATCTGTCAGTGGACACTTGGGTTGTTTCCTCCATTTGGCCAGTGTGAATAATACTGTTATAAACATGAAGGTACAAATACCTCTGTGAGTCCCTGATTTCAATTCTTTTTAGATATAATTCCACTCAGAAGCGGAATTTCTGGATCACGTGGTAATTCTATTTTTAATTATTTGAGGAAGCACCATGCCATTTTCCGCAGGGGCTGCACCATCTCCCCTTCGCACCCACAGTGTACAAGGATTCCAATTTCTCCATATCCTCACCAACACTTGTTATTTTCTGGTTTTTCGGTAGTGTCTCTCCTAGTGGGAGTGAGGCAGCCTCCCACTGTGGTTTTGATGGCACTCCCCTGATGCTCCGTGGCGTGGAGCATCTTCTCCTGTGTGTGAGCACTGTGGCCTGGGGAGCAGGAGTCCTGTGGTGGGGAGGCGTGGGTGAAGGGTTATTTAAAAGGATAAAGGGCTGTGCCACTCACTACAGATCAGATTCGTGGTGGGCACACTGTACCTGCAGAACAGGCCTCTTATATGCTGCTTCGGTGGCTTCTGTGGGAACACGATGTGTCTGGGATGCTGTCCCTGAGCTGGGAGGGAGCTCTGTCTGGTTTTATGTGTGGCCTGTGCTGGACCAAGCCCATGGCATTTGCCCTGACTATGTCCTGTCGCTATGGTGTTGAAGTTGGAGGAGCTGAGACAGGTGGGGGAACATTTGAAGGACATGTCCCTTGTTGTGGTGTCTCTGCAGAAGTGGCTGACATTTGTGCCACCCCCTGTTATTTTTGATGCTCTCCCTTCTGGACACATGATAGGATTGTGCTTCTCTACTTCCTCAAACTTAGATACATCCATGTGACTTTCTTTGGCCAATGAGATGTGAGCAAAAGTGACCTACACGTAGAAGCTTTAGGACTAACCCCACCATCCCTTCCCCAAGCACATGCTGAGGAGGAGGGTCCATAATATCAAAGTGGCTGTCCTTTGCCCTTGACTTACAGTAGACTTTGAGTGAGCAAGATAGAAAGTGTTCCTGGGAGGAAGTGCTGTGACTTAGGAGTCGTCTGTTATGGCAGCACAGCCTGGACCATCCTGACCGATCCAGGAGGAACCTGAAAAGTTCCTATAAGTGCAAATATAGGTTAAGATGAAAATGTAGCATTTGGGGATAATTGCATGCGCTTCTTAATACCTCAGAGAGTTTTGAGACTTGGCTGATGAGCTGCATTTTTTTCTGTAGGTAAGTCTCTTGCTGAAGAGTTAATTATCAGATGTTACTGGTTTTCCTGGCCAGCGGCACATCGCTCTGACTTGTGCTTGCCCTATGCCTGCCCCCATGGGGCTGAAGCTGATGAGAACTCATGAACCCTGCGGCTCTGCTCGGATGTGATGGCCTCTGTGTTGTCCAGCGCTTATCAAATCCAGAGCCCGTTTAGATTTTGGTAGACAAGTCCAGACTCTGTGGACCTCATTATACTTCCAAAGCAAGAGGGTCATTGTTTTTAGTAGTTATTCCCAACATTTTTTTTTTTTTTGAGTGCAGAAATTTAAGGTCAGAAAATTTCTGAGACTTGCACCACTTGGCTATAGTCTTGTTTTTATTATAGTACTGCTTTGGTTGTTCAACAACTATTCATTAAGCAAATCTTTTTCATCTTAAGTTTACCTTTCCGCTATAGAACTTTTAAAATATACAAAAAAGCAGAGAGCATTGTATCTTCAGTCTCTGTTATGGGCTGAGCTACGCTTCTCCCGAATTCGTATGTTGAAGTCTTAACCCCCAGTACCTCAATGTGACTATATTTGGAGATAGGTCTTTACAGGGGTAATTGAGTTAAACTGAGGTCATTAAGGTGACCTAATCCAATCTGACTGATGTCCTAATAAGAAGAGATTTGGACACAGATAGGCACAATGCACAGAAGGACAACCATGTAAATACACAGGGAGATGACAGCCATGTACAAGTCAAGGAGAAACCAACCCTGGTGGCCTCTTGATCTTGGACTTGCAACATCTAGAGCTGTAAGAAAGTACATTTCTGTTGTTTAAGCTGTTCAGCTTGTGGTACTTTGTTATGGCAGCTCTAGCAGACAAATATAGCACCTGTGTACCACGTTTAGCTTTAGCATTTTCCATTTTTCAGCTGTCTTCCTGGACTGCCCCTGATGGGTGGGGAGTGCCGTGCATACGGCAGAGAAATAGAGGAAGCACCTGCCCGTGTGAAGCTTGCTTTCTGTGGGAGCTAGAAAAACTTGTGAGGGCAAGTTTCCATTGGAGCATTTTGAATTTGCATAGGCACATGACATCTGTATACCTTAGACGTCCTTGTTGGAACACAGCGTGCAGGTGGTCTTCCAGCGGTGCTGAGCATGCGGATGGATTCTCAGACCCTCCTAGGCTCACCCTCCAGGAACAGAGGTGTCAGCTGCTGGATCGGTTTGCGATGTAAATGGACCAAGTTGGAGTGAGAACCATGGCCCGGGCAGCTCTGTCCCAGTCACCAAACTTATCACATGGACCGGGATTCAGACCACCCCTGGGAGCCAGCTGGGCCCATAGGAACCAGGATGCAAACATTATTCTTACACAATAAAGAAGTGGGGAAAGGATGAATCACACTGGGAAATGATTCATTTGCTTACGGATGGATTCATCCAGGATTCCTTTAAATACCAAATCGCCATGTACATTTAAAAATACCTAGTTCACTCAAAAACATTATGCTGAGCGAAAGAAGCCAGACACGAAAGACTACATGTTGTACAATTCCATTTATAGGATGTTTCTAGAAAAGGCCTCATTATAGGGACAGGAAGCAAATGAGTGGTTGCCCGGGTCTGGGACGTAAGTGGGAACTGGCTGCAGACAGACATGAGGGAGGCTTAGGGGTGATGAGGGCTCTGTAAGCACATTGTGGTGATGCCCGAGCAACTGATGTCTTCACTAAACATCATCCCCACCGACTGCAGGGGAATTGCATGGTACCTAAGGTGTATCTCAGTAAAGCTGGAAAAGCCATTCAGTTCAGCTCTGTGGAAAATCAAGGGAGTCTTCTTGGAGGAAGTAGGCTCTGAGCTGGATGTGAATCACCGAGTGTCTTTGGTAAGGAGCTGGAGGGAGGGTGATGAGGCAGGTGGAAGGAGGGCTTGTTATGGGTGAAAGTGTTAGGAAATTGAAGGGACGCCCAGCAATTCTCCACTCTGGTTGCACGTTCCAGCCACCTGGAGGGTGTTTTGACAGCACAGATGCCTGGGCCCTATTCCTGGGGATTCGGATTTAACTAGTCTGGGTTACAGGTCCTGGATGTCAGTATTTTTTTGAACATATTTTTAAATGAAGTGATATTCTAATTCTATCATTTCTTTTTCACTTCTCAGCTGGAGTGCTTCTATAAAGAGATACCTCCCCACATCCATTATGTGATCACCCAGTGGGACAGTTCATAGAGAAGAGGCAGGGTGAGCATGTGATTCTTTCACTTCATTTCCCAGTTGTGAGGATGATGAATTTGCCCCCCAACACCTTCCAAGGATGACCAATTTGTGCTTTGTTTTTGTTTATTTTAAAACTGTCATTCTCAACCCATGGGCTTGAGCATATTTGATAGGTTTCAAACTGTGGCAATCATTATCCTTATTGATGTTGAATTGTTCTACCTTTGGCCAGTGGGAGTATCTTCAGCTTGGTCCCTAAGACCTTTTTTGTTGTTGTTGTTGAGACAAGGTCAGTCTTACTCTGTTGCCTAGGGTAGAGGGCAGTGGCATCATCATAGCTCGCAGTAATCTCAAACTCCTGGGGTCAAGTGATCCTCCTGCCTTAGCCTCCCGAGTAGCTGAGACTATAGACACACGCCACCATGCCTAGCTAATTTTTCTATTTTTTTTTTTATAGATGGGGTCTTTCTAAGTTGCCCAGGTTTGTCTTGAACTCCTGGCCTCAAACAATCCTCCCACCTTGGCCTCCAAAAATTCTGGGATTACAAGCGTGAGCCACCACGCCTGGCCCCCCTGAGTTCTTTTGATACGACCCTACTCATGTTTGATAGCTTTCTTGCCTTTTAAAAATAAAGTAGTTTTATTTTTCCATCCCTCCCCCACTAGCTTGTTAGGTATGTGTTCCTTTGTTGTTCTGTTAGGTTGTCCTAGAGACTATGACATGCAGCCTTGACTCGATAGATTAGTGATTGTAGAGTCTTCTTTAAATTGGTGCTCTAACCACTTCCTGGACAATGCAGGGTCTTTACATGCACATATAAGTATGTTTTGAAAGCTTCCCAGGAGGGCTTTGTGACTATCTAGGGCTGAAAACTCTGGATGGGGTATGGGATGGATGGCAAGTGAATCGAGGGGTTGGCAGGATGTTTTGGCAGAGAAGACCAGACCCAAAGCCATCAGTAAGTAAGGATAGTTGGTTATCAGGTTTATATTTTCAAGAACATTTTTCTAATTCTGTTTTTCATTTGTTTGGTCTGACTCTGGCCTGATGTGGTGATACAGTATTTTCAACTTGTAGGTCCTTATAGAGCTGGGAAGGAGGGATTCCCTTTGTCTCAGATGCTCCTGTTATTCAGGTGCTATAGGAATTGAAAGTAAGTCATGCAGCCCAGGCCTGGAAGGGGATGCATTTAAGATTCTCAGCAGGCGAGGGACCTTCCCCTCTGCTTGGCACATTGCTGAGGGCCTCGCCTGCAAGATGTCATTTAGTCCTCCCACTCCTTCTGACAGATGAGAAGTGGAGGATTGGTGAGAACTTTCCTGACACATGCTCCAGGCCACATGGCTGCAGGTGCCAGAGCCAGGATCTGAACTCAGCTGTAGCTTCTGTCACCAGCATGAAGGGGTGAGAAACCAGCCACAGTCTGCTTCACTGGGGCTAACTGTGACCGTGGTCTCATTGACAATGTAACCTGGAAGATAGGCTTGTTTTAGAATATAAATCTGAAGGAAGCATTGTTGTTACCAACATCATGTTTTTGGTGTCACTGATGTATTCTTTTTTTTTTTTTTTAACTTTTTATTCATGGAAAGGTGCAAAGAAATGCTCAGGGAGGTCCCCATACACTCTTCACCCAGTCACCCTGCAGTGTTAACATCCTGCATAACTACAGGACAATAGTAAAACCAGGAAATTGTTATTGGTCTAGTCAACAGAACTTACTGAGATTTCACTGGTTATACACACATTGATTTGCATGTGTGCATGTATTAATAGTTCTGCACAGTTGAATGTGTAGCTCATGTAACCACCGCCACAATCAAGCTATTTGACTGAACCATAACCAAGGGACTCCCTCCTACTACCTCTTTGTAGCTACGTACGCACCCACTCTTCCGTCGTTCCTAACCTTTGGCAACCGCTGTCCTCCTTGTCTGTGTGTGAGCGTGAATGTTATGTAGATGAAATCTTGAAGTACGTATCCTTTTGAGATTGCCTTGTATCACTCAGCATAATTTCTTTGAGGTTCACTCAAGTTGTTGCATGTCATCAATGGTTGATTCCTTTTTATTACTGAGTAGTAGTCCATGGTAGGGATGTACCATAGTTGGCACCCTATTTTGGGTTATTATGAATAAAGCTCCTATGAACATTCATGTGCAAGTTACTGTGTGAAAATAAGTTTCCATTCCTCTGAGATCAGTTATCTGCCATTGCTGGATTATATGGTAAATCCATTTTTAGTTTTAAAGGAACTGCCAAACTGTTTTCTAAAATGTCTAAAATGGCCATACCATTTTATGTTCCCTCTAGCAATGTATGAGTGATCCAGTTTCTCCATATCCTTGCTAAGATTTGATGTTGTCATGTTTTTATTTTAGCTGTTCTCATAGGTGTGTAGTGATATCTCATTGTGGTTTTACTTTGCATTTTTCTAATGGCTAATAATGTTGGGCATCTTTTCATGTGATCATTCACCATCTGTACATCTTCTGAGATAAAATGTCTGTTCATAATTTTTGCTCATTTTCTAATTAGAGTGTTTGGTTTTTTTACTGTTGTTGAGTTTTGAGGGTTCTTCATATAATCTAGATACAAATACTTTGTTACATATGTGATTTGCAAATATGTTCTCATAGACTATAATTTTTCTTTTGATTATCTTGACCTTTGGCAGAGTGAAAGTTTTTTTAATTTTAATGGGGTACATTTTTTAAATCAATTTTTCCCTTTTATGGATTCTGTATTTGTTGTTACGTCTGAGAATTCTTTGCCTAATCCTAGGTTTCGGTGTCCTTTCCTATGATTTTTTTTTCTAGAATTTTAAAAATTTTGTTTTAGATTTAAGTTGTCAGTTCATTTTGAGTTAATTTTTGTAAAACGGATGAGGTTTAGGTCAAATTTCCTTTTCTTTTTTCTTTTCAACCTAGGATGTCCAAATACTCCAGCACCATTCATTGAAAAGGCTGTCTCTCCTCTATTGAATTACTTTTGTGCCTTTGTCAAAAATCAGTTAGGCATATTTGTATGGATCGTTTTTTATGGGTTCTCTATTCTGTTCCATTGATCTATGTGTCTGTCCCTTTGCCAGTCCCACACTGTTTTGATTACTGTTGCTTTGAACTTTTGCTTTAACCTTAAAATATGATTAAAGAAACTCATGAGGTGAAGGATAGTCCTAGTGTTTCTCTGTTATTTTCTTTCTGTTTGAAGAGCTTATTTTAACCATTCTTTAAAGGTAGGTCTGCTCATAATAAATCCTGTTATTTTCTATTTTTCTGAGAATGTCTTTATTTCTCTTTCATTCCTTTTTTTCTTTGGTAATAGCCTTATTGAGACATAATTCACATATCATATAATTCACCCTCTTAAAGTGTATAATTCAGTGGTTTTTAGTATATTCACAGACTTTTGAATCATCATCACAATCTTATTTTAGAACATGTAATAAATTTTTAAGTCTGAATTTTTGCATATCATTGGGGGAAAGAGGCAAAAGTACTCTGTACCATCTTGTTCTGGAACTGGAAGTTGATATGTCTTTTCAAGTCTTTTATAAATTGCAGGTTCCTCTCTCTATCTGTTTCTTTATTTTTTTAAAATGTATTCTTATTTTTTTATTTTTAATTGTGGTAAAAGATACGTATACATTTACCATCTTAACCATTTTTAAGTGTGCAGTTCAGGGACATGAAGTACATTCACATTGTTACGCAACCATCACCACTGTTCATCTCCAGAACTTTTTCGTCTGCCCCAAACTGAAACTCTGCACTCCTTGAACAATGGCTCCCCCCGCCCCTCTTCCCACAGCCCTTGGCAACCAGCATTCTACTTTCCATCTCCATGAATTTGACACTGTAGGTACCTCATATAAGTGAAATCATAAAGTATTTTTTTGTATGTGTGACCGGCTTCTTTCACTTAGCATAGTATTCTCATAATGTCGTAGCATGTGTCAGAATTTCCTTCCGTTTTAAGGCTGAATAATATTACACCATATGTATACACCACATTTTGTTTATCCGTTTATCTGTTGGTGGACACTTGGGTTGCTTCCACCTTTTGGGCACTGTGAATAATGTTGCTATGAACATGGATTTACAAATATCTCTTTGAGATCCTGCTTTCAATTCTTTTGTGGGTATATACCCAGAAGTGGAATTGCTGAATCATCTGGTAATTCTATTTTTAAGTTTTTGAGGAACTGCCACACTGTCTATCCCTGTCTTTTCCTTACAGTATATCGGTTGAAGACTCTGGGATATTTGACCTGTAGAATGTCCCGCAGTCTTATTTTGGATGGAGGCACTTATGATGAAGTTCAACATGTCCCTTTGTCCTTTCTCTCCTGCACATTGGCAGCTGGATCCAGGGCTTTCACCAGATGTAGGTTCCATTCCTTTGGCAAGATTAGGGGAAGCACATAATGTCTCTTCATCTACCTTTCTGTGACTACTTCAGCAGCTGCTGATGCTCAGTGCCACTATCTTGGGTTGAATTGTGTCCCCCCCAAATTCATATGTTGAAGTCCTTACCCCCAGTATCTTAGAATGTGACTTTATTTGGAGAAAATTACAGAGATTATCAAGGTAAAACAAGGTCTTTAGTGTGGGCTCTAATCCAGTGTGACTGGTTTACTCATAAGAAGAAGAAATTTAAACACAGATACATAGAGCAGGAAGATGATGTAAAGATATAGCAACTTTATATGGACATGAAGATAGTTGTCTCTTGCCCTTCAGAGAAGTTTTGCTGGGTAGTAAATCCTTTAGTATCTCAAATATGCTACACCATTTCCTTCTGCAGGTAATCATTGCTGTCACAAAGTCTTATGATAACCTAATTTTCTTTCTCTTATATGTTATTTCTAGATGCTCAATGCATATTTTTACTATTTTTTTTAAGTGTAGTAATTTTACTAGAATATTTTTTAATATTGGTCATTCTGAGTCAATATTCTTGGGTACATGGTGGGCTCTTTCAATATGTAATTTCAAAACTTTTTTTCATGTAAGAAAGTTTCTTGAATTAAAGTTTTCAGGGCTGGCTGTGGTGGGTCACATCTGTAATCCTAGCAATCTGGGAGGCCAAGGCAGGAGGATCTCTTGAGCTCAGAAGTTTAAGACCAGCCTGAGCAAGAGCAAGACTCATCTCTATTAAACATAGAGAAATCAGCTGGGCGTGGCGGCACGTGCCTGTAGTCCCAGCTTCTCAGGAGGTTAAGGCAGGAGGATCGCTTGAGCCCAAGAGTTTGAGGTTGCAGTGAGTTACGATGATGCTACTGAATTCTACCCAGAGCAACAGAGCAAGACTCTTGTCTTAAAAAACAGAAAATAGTCTTTTGTATTTTTTCTTTTCCCTTACTTTGGTTTTCTTCTTTTTTTAATGCATATATTTTCCAAAATTTTTTACTTATTTATTGTAATTGACACAATAATTGTACATATTCATGGGGTACACAGTGATATTACAATACATACAATGGATAGTGATCCGATCAGTGTAATTAGCATACCCCTCATCTCAATTTATCATTTCTTTGTATTGGGAACATCCAGTATCCTCTCTTCTACCTGTTTGAAAATACTTAATATATTGATGTTAACTATAGTCATCCTACAGTGGTATAGAATGCTAGAAGCTAGTCCTTCTATCTACTATAATTTTGTATTCTTTAACAAATCCCTCCCAATCCCTCCCCATCCCCGCCCCACCCTTCCCAGCCTCTAGTATCTTCTCTTCTTCCTTTTACTTGTGTGAGATACACTTTTTAAGCTTCTGCATATGAGTGAGAACCTGTGGTGTTTAACTTTCTGTTCCTGGCTTATTTCACTTAACATAATATCCTTCAGACACCCATGGGGCTGTGAAGGACAGGATTTCATTCTTTCTCATGGCTGAATAGTATGCTATTGTGTATATGTACCACATTTCATTTATCCGTTCATCCGTTGTTGGACACTTGGGTTCTTGGCTATTGTGAATACTGCTGTTATAAACACGGGAATGTAGATGTCTCTTTGATATGCTGATTTCCTTTGCTTTGGATACATACCCAGTAGTGGGATTGCTGGATCATATGGTGGTCCTTTGTAGTTTTTTGAGAAATCTCTATACTATTCTCCATAGTAGAACTCCTATGTCTGTGTGCAGGATCTTCTTTGCTCTGTTCACCTTCAATAGTTGCTGCTTTTTCTAGAATCCTTTTTTTTTTTTTTTGCCCAGGCTAGAGTGCTGTGGTGTCAGCCTAGCTCACAGCAACCTCAAACCAACTCCTGGGCTCAAGCAATCCTCCTGCCTCAGCCTCCCAAAGTGCTAGGATTACAGGTGTGAGCCACTGAACCCGCCCTGGAATTCTTTTTTATCTCTTTATTTTTGGCTTTTCGCACTTTCCTCCTTTTAATCTTCTATTTTTTAATGGCATTATCTGTTCTGTTTTTTGCTCTTGTTTAGTTTCTTCTAGTTTAGTCTTAACTCCTATAATTGTTTCCATCACTAATGAAAACCTTTCTAATTCTTTCCTAAGTTCTATCATGTAATTTCTGAATATTTCCAACTTTGATTCATGCTTTTCTTCCATGTCTTTTCTTAATTTCTCTTAATTCAATTCACAGCAAAAGTTACAGTTTTGATCTGCTCTGTGAGCATATATATTTTTGGCATTCTTTCGTTGTTTAGAGGGATGTTATTTTGCTCATCATTCTCCCTTTTCTTATAATGGTCTTGTACAGTATTTGATCTTGGTGTTTTTCTGTTGCTCTTTTTCACGTGAATTTAATGTTTGTGAACTTTTAGGAGACATGGTTCAGGACAGTTTTTCTACATTCATAGAGTTTTCTCTTCTGTTGTTTATATGTAGTGTTAATAGACAAGTGTGAATTCCTGAAATGCCTTAATCCCTCAGTCCCTTCCTCACTTTCATGGAGACCTTCTCTGTTGGTAGTCTCTGTCCTGTTTAATTTTGATGCCACCCCTGGTGGTTTTTCCTCCCTGTGGTCCTGAGTGGGAGGGGAGCCCTGCGTTCCCTCCTGAGAGTCCGCACCACCGTGGTGCCCACCGAGGCACTTTAGCCACCATCGCTGTGGGCAAAACCCTTCCCGGTTTCCGTCCTCTGTTGCCTTGCCAGGCTTCCCTGGGAGTATCTGTTGGTTATTTGGGGGCTCTCCTGTTCTCAGGTTTCCCGCTGCCTCCCCTGGTTTATTCTGCCGACTTCAAGACCACACGGGTCTTGAGGCTGTTCATAGTTCTTACCTTGCTTGTATTTTTGTGTTTGTGGGGAAACATTGTCATCTAGTTTTGTTGCAAATGTCTGTGTGTTTTGGGTTCTAATATATAGTTGCTGTACTGGTTTTATGTAGGCATTTAGGGAGATTTAAAAGCCACTGACAATACTGCCGTATTCCCCAAATCTTTCCTTGTGGCTTTGCTTGTTACCTGTGCTCTGAGTTGGCTGCAGCTGAGTCCCTCTGCCTGACTCCTGGTGGTTTGCTGGCCTTCATCTTCACGTGGCGCCCTCCCTGTGTGCGTGTCTGAGCCCAGCCTTCTCCTTGGTATAAACACACAGTCATATTGGACTAGGGGCAAACTTGGGAGGTTTATGTGCTTGGCCCCAGTATAATTTTCTGGAAAATGATCTGAAGAATTGTGATGTTCATGTTGAATCTGCCCACAATCTGGTTCGTGCTGATGAGACCCGTTTGGATCTTGGATGGCCCCATTGCTGGGCCTTGCGTGGTTCTGACTATACCAAGCCAGTCCTGACTGCTCGCGTTGGACTAGGAGAGAAGTAGCTTCAATGCAGTAGGTTTTCAGGTGATAAAGCAATTTTAACCTTTTGTTTCAAATAAAAATGAGATAACTTAAAATCCTGCTTGGGCTCTCAATGTAGAGAGAAAAGGAAACAGAGTGTTTTGAAACCTCTCCCCTCAAAAATCAGCAGGCATTCCACCGTGTCAAGCGGGAATCATCAGCTTCCTGCCCCCTTGGCTGTGCAGAAAAGGGTCAGGTGAGGCATCCAGAGAGCAGAGGTGACCTCCAGGATGCTCCTTGCCTGGTGACACACACTGCCCATGAGACCGATGAAGAGACCAAGGGTTGAAGGGGCCAAAAGCTTACAAAATTCTACGTGGGGGCTGAGAAGCAGACTCGGCTCTGAATCATTTTGTAGTTCCTGGAATGTTCCCACTTAGGTGTCAAAGCCAGAATCGGAGAGAGTGAAGTGCTTCCTCACGAAGCCTGTCTGAGGTGTTGCGTCTGCTGAGGAAATGCCAGCTTCTCCCAAGTGGGGCCGGATGTGCAGAGCCTGCTAACTGCCTGCCGGCTCTGCACATTCGTGAGTTTCAGACGTGCACTAGACCCTTCACTGCTTGTTCAGGATGAAATATGATTTTCAGACTGGACAACTTTGCCTCTTGTCTGTTCTCGTGTTTTCTTTATGTGCCGGAACAATATTAAACCCTTCCCGTTGTTCTGCAAAACCCAAATAACGCAGCGCACACAACACAGCCTGGTGCAAAACACCTGCAGATGCACATGCCGGTGGTTTTGAAAGGAATACACAGAGACACACATTTTATGATTCCTTGGATTATTATTTTATTATTTATAGTCATATACTCCATATGCAAGTATTTTAATATGAATCTATCATTTATATAATATATAGTATACATCATATAACATAATAATATAATAGAGATTATATGATATCACTATTATAATTAAAATAATAGTAATTTATTGTTATTATTCTTATTACTATTTTTAAAGGACAGTTTTAGAAACACTCTATCTTTTCTGTGTGATAAAGTCCAAGGCTGCATCTTGTCACTTTAAGGTGACTGTGAAACCCATCCTAATGTCACAGAATTCTAACAGTTGTCAGGGAGGCTACTTTCAGAAAACTTCATACGTGTGAAGGAGAGCAAGAACATCCTGATTCTTTTTCTTTTGCTGAATGAAAAAAAAGAACCAAAGCCCAGCGTGAGAGTGAAGTAGGGGAAGGACAGGGAGCTGGTGAGGGAAGGCCCATCTCAGCACCACCCCTGCTCATCCGCACACCCACGTGTGTGCACTGGCGTGTGCTCACAGACACCGCAGATTCGTGTTTTGAACTACTGGGCAAATCTTGTCACCGGCTGTTGTGCCTTGACATCTCCTAATCTGTCTAGAATCCCCCCCAGACCACACTGACGCCCAGGACTGCCAGTGCAGTAATCCCAGAGCCCATTTCACTGTCACCGTGTAAATTGCTTCTTCTATTTTCATTTCATTTTATGTCAGTTTTCTTCAACAATTAATTATCCTAGGGTTTATGGTTTATAAAAAGCTTGTGTTTTTCCAATCTATTTTTGATGGGTAAGAAGTTGTTATTCAAGATTTCCTTTCTGTCTGTGCTCTTGCAGTGTTTTTACAAAGTCATGATTGGATAAAGAGAGATTCCTGTAGGTTCTTTTCTTCTCAGTCCTGCTCATTCAAGGGCTGTCTTTTGGCGCCAGTTCCCTAACTTTTCCATTCCCACCTCCCTGGCTCATATCTCACTGGCGACTTGCTCTAACACTAGGACCGGGAGGCCAGAGCCCAGGGCCCGGTCAGGACGGTGCGTCAGCGAGTGCAGCAGGGGCCTGGTGGTTCAGGATAGGGATGACGTTAACTGGGGTTGAGTCTCAGAAAGGGAGGGTCCCACTCTTATGGAGAAAAGACAGAACAGATCTGTAATGTGGTGACTCAAGAGTATTGGCTTTTTTTTTCTTTTTTTTTTGATAGTGATAGGGTCTTGCTCAGGGTCACCCAGGCTGCAGGACAGTGGCACGATCACAGCTTACTGCAGCCTTGAACTCCTGGGCTCATATGATCCTTCTGCCTCAGCCTCCCGAGTAGCTGCAACTACAGGTGCACACCACCATGCCTGGGTGATATTTTAAGAATTTTTTATAGAGATGTGGTCTTGATATGTCACCCGGGCTGGTCTCAAACTGGCCTTTAGTGATCTTTTCACCTTTGTCTCCCAAAGTCCTGGGATTACAGGCACGAGCCACCACACCTGGCTCAGGGTATTGGCTTTTGAGAGAGTAAAAGAGAGGGGCTTGGAAAGTGCTTGAGATCAAAGGTTCTGCTTCTGAGAGAAGAAAATTCCTTGGAGAGGAGAGTGTTCCCTAGAGGTTTGGTGTGAAAGGGAAGAAGGAATCAGCTGAAGATAAGGAAATTAGTGAAACAACAAAACATCAACAAATAAGAATGAAAAAGACCAAAGAAAGGGCAGGAGGAGGAAGAGCAGGAAGAGGAGGAAAACCTCTACCACCCATTAAAGCGAGGATACTTTAGAGGAATAAGGGAAGACAGTGTGAGGGAACTAAGTTCCTAAACAGGCCACATAAATCCCTCCTTCCCACTTCACTCCCCTAATCTGCTTTAGATGTAAAGAGAGATTTGCTGCAGTAATTGTCTCCTAGCTGTCCTCTTTTGGAGAGCCCAACTAAAACAAATAGAAATTTAAGCACACCTAGCATCCATGCAATGATACTATAAGAAAAAAAAGAATAGAACATGAGTAACAAAATATTTACGCCTGTGAAAACAGCAAAGAAGTAAAGGGACACGAATGAAATATGATTAACAGGCAATTGTGAATGTGAAAAGAAAATACCATGAGTTAACAATTCAAGAAATAAGACTAGACGTGGATAAACGAGAGATATGAAATGGAAGCTGATTAAGGAAAGAAAATGAACAGTATAAAATAATCTCTGAAATTAGTAGCAAATTATAAGGAGCCCCAAGGGGACAGTAGTCATCACAGAAGTGCAGTAAGGCTAGAAATAAAAGAAATAGATACAAAAGACCAAAAACAAAGTGACAGTTGAAAAAAGACTCAACATACCTATAATTGGAGACCCTGAAGAACTAGGGTGACAGTGGAACAGAATTAAAGTTTAAAACTGTAATTCAAGACAACTTTCCTGAAATAAAATAAGCACTGAATCTACGTGGAAATACAGTCTGCTGTCATTCTGGGAATGATCAATGCATGACTTACCCTGTAAAAACGTTTAACTTTAAAGATAGCATCAGCTAGGCCTCCAGGCAGAAAGACCGAGTCATTTACAAAGGAAGGAAAATCAAGCTGGCATCGGACTTGTGGCAATCATATCCAAAGCAAGACAGCAGTGGCACAATATTTTTAAGAAAGTCAAGAAAAGAAAACGTGAGCTGAGGATTTTACATACAGCCAATACTTTAAGTGATGTAAAAACCAAAAGAGTAGTGTGCCCACCAGCCACACTTAAAGAATCTCCTAGAATTAGTGGTGTACTGGGGGTGGGGGAGGTGGAGGAAGTAGTCTGCCCTGCATTCAGGCAATAAGGAGCTGCATCCTCTGTAGATAATTTAAAAACAGTAATAAAACTGACTAAAAATCGGTCTGCTTTTTGTTATCACCGTGCCCTAGCACTTTTCAACACTATCAAGTCAAAAACATGCTCTTCCTGAAAAAAAATCTCTTGTTGGTCCAATTTCTAAGCAATTTTTTCCTATTACCGTTGCATTATAATGATGTGTATAAATTTCAAATTAGCATAGTTGTATTACTTTATGCTTGGACAAATATTGTATTTTACATGGCAGCTAATTGGAGAACTCACGGTTACACGGTCAGCCCCTGACGTACCCAGGCTCAGGTACACATGTGTATTTTGAGAGTAAGTTCATGACAGTCCAGAGTCAAACTCCCTTCAGAAGCAATATCTTTCTGTGGTACTTTGTATTCCTCTGTTTATCTATCTATCTATTTATTTATTATTTTTAGCCTAGTCAAGTGCAGTAGTGAGAAGGGGGCGAGAGTAGAACAAGGAGTTCAATCTGTAACTGACTGTGAACAATCAAGTGAGATAACTCACTACCTTCGGACCAGCCAGCTGTTCTTCTGTTTAAACAATAGACTAGAAATAACCAGTGACATAGCACAGTGGTTGTAAGGACAAAGAAACAGAACTTAAGTTACTTTAATTCTGTCATTCAATGTAACCACCCGGAATTCCTGTGTTTAAAATTTAAACAGGAAAACAGAGCACAGACAGTGAGATACAGTATTTTTGTTTGGTGAGTGTAATTTTTAGTTGACACATGAAATATTTTACTGAATGTGAATTATATCTTTAGGACCGAAATTCATCTTCTAAAATTAAGATGTTCATTGTTTTTAAAATGACAGATCAACTCAAGGAAATAATGATTATTACTGGTTATTATGTGAATATTATAGAAAATGTTTTCAGTCACATGAGGACGGAGGTGTTAAAAATGATCCCCTCTGGGTGTCAGGTGCAGTATGTGTGCCACATGACAAGGGGACATGCTTCTTCCAGTTAACGCATGATTGGGGAAACTGGCAAAAGTGCTGGCAGTGAGTGTTACATGTTTTTTGTTTTTTTTAAATTCTATGTATGAGACTAAAACACAGGTAGAGATAAATGTGGAGGAATAGATATAAATGCTACATGTGCTGATAAGATAGAAATAATGAATAAAAGTAATAGCTGGAGTTGAGGAAAAGAAGAGGAACATAGAATAGCTCATCGATTGCCCTGGAGGTAAGAAGGTGATAACACTGAAAGTCGAATAGTACAAAGTGTTGGTATGTGAATAACCACCGGAACAAAAATGTAGACCTTCCTAAATACCCAAAGAAATGCAAAAACAAAAACAAAACAAACTTTTAAAGAAGCAAAGAAAACAGACCACAGAGTGAAATACATACAGTAAATATAACATGAAATAATAGAGCTGAGACCAAACCCAGCAGCCACATCAATAAATTAGAGTGGATTTAACCCGCCTGTTCCAGGAAAAGACTTTCAGATTGGTTCATACAATGACACCCAAGTCTATCCTGTATAAACTAGTCATACCTAAAACACAGTGATTCACACAGGCTGAAAATGACAGGAGGGCGTATAGCAACGAAGCCAACCCAAAGGAAAAGATATCAGGGGTTTTAATCCTGATTTCCACCAAGGTAGAATCAGGCCAAAAACATTAGATGAAACAAAGTGGGACACTGTCTACTGCTACAGGCTGCAGTCTGCAGAGAAGATATAATAATTATGGTTATGTCCGCTCCACATACCATCACCACAACAACCTCCATGAAGCAGGAGCCCCAGGGGCTAGGGGACGTGGAGGCAGCACACAATTCCAGGACACTGACAGCCACTCTCATTCTGAGACGTGCGAAGGGTACAAACAAATGTGCCCCAAACATGCTAGACTGTACCATGCTAATAGAGAATACAAGTTTGTTCCAAGACTATATGGAACATTTATGAAAGTTGACATATATTAGGTTACAAAGAAAACCTCAATAATTTCCATAACTTGAGAGCAATGTAAATGACATTCTGTGATCACAATGCAATAAAACTAAAAATTACTCATAAGAAAAAAAAACAAATTTTCCCTTCAATTTAGAAAATTGTAAGATTAAACTCCATTAAATGTGTTCTCGGGTGAAAGGAAATATATAAAGCAAAATTGCATAATTTTCGAATATGATGTTAATGAAAATATATCAATCTGTGGGATACACGTAAAGCTGTGGTTATAACCTCAAACATAAAAATAAACGAATGAATTAATCATCTAACTCAAATGTTAGATAAAAATAACAAAGTAAACTGAGAGAAGAATGACAGAAATAAGAGAAAAGTTGGAAATTAATGTTTTTTTTTTTTTTGAGACAAGAGTCTCACCCTGTTGCCCTGGCTAGAGTGCCATGGTGTCAACCTAGCTCACAGCAATCTCAAACTCTTGGGCTCAAGCGATCCTCCTGCCTCAGCCTCCTGAATAGCTGGGACTACAGGCATGCGCCACCATGCCCGGCTAATTTTTTATATTTTTAGTAGAGATGGGGTCTCTCTTTTGCTCAGGCTGGTCTCAAACTCCTGACCTCAAGTGATCCTCCTGCCTCGGCCTCCCAGAGTGCTAGGATTATAGGCATGAGCCACTGTGCCTGGCTAAGGAAATTAATTTTAGAAATGAGAAAAACAACAAAACTAATAAATACAGAAAATACTGATTTGTAGAAAAAAATCAAGTGGACAAACCTCCATTTTAATCATGAGAGAGAGAGAGAGAGAGAGAGAGAGAGAACGAGAACATGTGAGCACGTACGCGGGAGCCACCAATACACAAAATAAGAAATTGTAATGGGAAATAACCCATAACAAAACAGAGCACATTAAAAAAAGTCATTAGAAGCTACTTTGCACAGTGCCTTGCAAATAAATGTGAAGACCTGGATAGAAAGGGTACTTTTCTAAGAAAATAAAATATACCCAGACTAACCCCAGTCCAGTAGATGCAGAAAGTTTAAACAAGTTAATTTCCATTGAAAAAAATTTTTAGAACTCCAAATCTGTATATTTTCACAGGAGAATTCTATTGAATCTTCAAAGAACAGATAATCTCAATGCTACTTAAATTATTCTGGAGCATGGAAAAAGAAGGATAGAAAGCTTAAGATTATTCAATAAAAGAAAACTACATGCCATTCCACTACTTAGGAATATTGATGTAAAATTCATAAATGAAAGGTAGAATAGAGAACACTTTAAAAATGGTTTGGGGACAACTGGATAGCTATTTGGAAAATGATAAGATTTAACTGATATTTTCATCGTATAGCAGCATACATTTCAAATGGTTCTAGATAGGTAGATAGTTATCACAAGGTCTAGAAGAAAGCACAGGTAAATTCTTTTATAATCTGCAGGTATGGAAAATTATGATTGAAAATCCAAAAGCAATACACAAAAAGGTTGACAAATTCAGTTGCATTAGGTCAGAAAACTCTTTCATATGAGGGGAAGACACCATAAGTAAAGCAAAAAGCCAGTAGAAAATATTTGCCACTTACGACATAAAGCATTTCTCTAAGATATAAAGGGTTAATAAAGATTAGAAACAAAAGACCAAAAATCCTATAGAAAATGGGCAAAAGGTGTGAACAGATAATTTATAAAGAAATAAATGTAAATGGTCTTTAAAGTGGATGAAAAGACTCCAACCTCTCCTGTAAGGGAAATGTAAATTAAAATTACACCAAGTCACCAGAATTTCTCACTGGTCAGATTGGACCAAAAAAAAAAAAAAAAAAAAATCCAAGTGACAGCGCCCTCTGTTGACGAGGCTGTAGAGAAGCAGTTCAGATTGCTCCACCCCTGGATTGGGCGCAGTGTATCCACATAGACCCTGACTCAGTCATGCCCCCTTCGTGAATTTACTTGGAAGACAGCACCCCAAATCAAAACATGCTCATTCATGGCATATGGAGGTCTTATTTTAATGGGTCTTCTTTCAATAAAGTAATAGGTATTTTTCTGTAAAGATCTTGCATTTTTTTACATCAGATTGATTCCTAGGTATCTATTTTTGGCTACTGCTCAGGTGGCGTCTCTTTGGACATGACCTTTTCTGATTGTCTGTGTCTTGATCTGCTACCTAGAAACCTTGCTGAATAGTTTGTAGAGCCGCTTGGATTTTCTCTGTGGACAGCATGTCTCCTGGAAGTAATGATAGTTGGATCTCAAGCATTCATTCCAGTCCTCATCCTTTTATATCTTTTTGTTTTCTTATTTCTATGATAGCAGAAGCAGTGATGTTTCAAATTCTTGCCTTATTCTTTCATTCTTTTCTGTAGGGCCATATCTATCACTCCACCATTAAGTGTAGTGTTTGCTGTGGGTTTGTGGTAGATCCTCACTCTGTTAATGAAGTAATTTTCTGGTCCTAATTTGCTAAGAGTTTTTTTAAACCCCTTTAATTATGAATGCATGTTGAACTTTATGAAATGGTTTTTCTGCATCGATTGAGATTATCTGTTAATGTGATGAATTATGTGATTGTGATAATAGCTTTTCTATTATTACAGCAAGCTGACATGCCTGGCATAAACACATATTTCATCATGATATGTCTCTTAGAAATTGCTGGGTTCTTTTGGCTAATGTTTTACTTAGGATTTTTACACCTGTATTTATAAATGAGTTTGGCCTGTAATTTACCTTTTTTATTCCGTCTTTCTTTGGTTTTAGTATAGATGTTATAGTAAGCCCATAACATTCAGCATTTTATCCTTTTCTGGGCAGCAATATATATGAGACTGAGGTGATGTGTTCCTTGATGGTCTTTTTAAAACTCACCTGTAATACCTTCTGGTTCTAAAATAGTGGGCAGATTTTTAAACAGTAATTAAATTTCCCTATTAGTTTATTCTGAATGGGGAAATAAACTTTATCTCACTGGTTGGTTTCCTTCAACATTACCATTTTTCTTCTTAGTTGTGTGAGAGCCTGTCTTAGTTCAGGCTGCTATAACAAAAATATCGTAGACTGGTGTAAATAACAGACATTTATTTTTCACAGTTCTGAAAGTTGGGAAGTCCAATATTAAGGTGCTTGGGATTTCTGGTGAGGGCCTTCTGCTTGGTTTGCAGACAGCCACCTGCCTTTTTTGCTGTGTCCTCACATGGGAGAGGGAGAGAGAGCTTCTCTTGTCTCTTCTTCTAATCCCATTCATGAAGGCTCCACCCTCATGACCTAATTACTTCCCAAAGGCCCCACCTCTGAATGTCATCACACTGGGGATTGGGCTTCAACATGTGCATTTGGGGGGAGCACAAATCCTTAGCAGAACCCAGGATTTTCCTGAATGAATGAGTAGTCATCATCTGTCCTTGCTCCCTGCCTCTGAGCGCATTTTAGAGGGAGGCTCCTTGTTACTGGGGTTGGTCTATATGGGAATCTCCTGATTCCATTGACAGTGATTCAGCCTTGTGCTATCCTATCAACAGGGGAATACTGCACATGAGAGGCACTGGCTCATTAAGAAAATACACACAGGGTGCGTTTCATTGCTGGGGTGCTGGTGCTGCTTCACATCAGCCTCCTGGAGCATTCTAGAATTAGGTAAAGTAAGGCCCCCTCCAGATGTGTGCATATCTTGGCCTACCTTCCTGCTTCTGTGCAAAACAGGCACACAGCCTTTCTAGAACATGTCTCAATGCCTGGCCCAGAATGCTGAGCAGCGCATAGAAGTGAGAGCCCTACTCACTGGCTGGTGTGTCTCTCCCCCGCATGACAGGTGTGGGGCAGCGGGACCCAAGTACCTATCTGCCCCATCCTCAGTTGAGAGGCAGTAAACAGCTTAGGCTGTGGACTCAGACAGACCTTGGTTCAAATCCTAGCTCTGCCACTCGGGGGCTGTGTGACTGAGCAGCTAGGACTCACCTGTTGTCCAAAGCTGACACACGAAGAAAACAAAATAATGTGTCTCAAAGGGATGTGGTGAGGGCTTATGTGAAGGGCTGAGATACACTGGCTCTGGTGATCAATTTCCATTCTCCCTCCCTGTTTTCATCTTCCCTCTCAAAGGCGAGGGCACTGTCTCTCTTGGATGTCTGCCAGGTTCGGTTACCCACCAGCTTGTTCGTATCACTTAGCAGTTTGTTGTTACCAGAGTTACCATGGCCAGGCTCACCCCAGGCTGGTGGCACATCCAGGACTGGGTTGGATGATTTCAATGATGGAACAGAAAGAAGAACAAGAAGTTTCCCAGAGTCCAGCTGTTGGGCCATGAGGCTTGTTTGGAGCGTACTTACGGGAGCCATGATTGCTACTGTTCTAGAAGGCAGATTATTTTCCCCACCTTCTTTTAAATCATAGAGCTATTTTGGTGGCTTGTGAGCTGTAATAGAACCGTGAGGATTTTTATTTGTTCTCTTGACGTGGGGCTCATGTTCCTTCACAATAATCTGGCAGGTGTGTCCCGGGGAATGGAACAGTTAAGCCACATTCCCCTCTAGGGCCGCAGGAGGGTGGGCACCGGTTTCCTTTTGCACAACTTGAAATGCAGCAGGCGGTTGAGAGGACTCTGCTCATACCGGGAGTTGGATTGTATTTTTCCAAACACATTAAGAATTTTAAGCAGCTTGAGCTGCTTAATGGGCCTGAAAGCATTTGATTAGTCCAGAGGGCTCTGTGCCCAGCAGGTCAGGGGACATGAAGATCTTAAAATCCTATGGGTCTCTGTGGCTTCAGCAGGCCCCAGGGTCACAGCAATCGTTGCTACCTGGTTATCTTCCCAGAAGTACCGGAGGCGAGTTGAGCCCCGAGCACTGTGCCAGGGTGTACTGCAGGTACACTGCGGCCCTCTCTCCTCCCACGCCCGCTGCCTGGCCTGGGACCCCAATTCAGGCTGAGCCTCTGGCTCCCTTCCCCCCTCCGTTTCCCTCTGTATCATTCCACGGTTCTTTCTCTTGGGCCCTGTCACCCAGCCCTGTCCTGTCATCGGCCATTTTCTCTGTCCCCCACCCCATATTCCTCGGCATCAAGTAGCTCTTCTGGGCCCTGGTCCACTCCTGTCACGATGGGAGCAAAGGTGTCTGATGGAATCTCCTTTGGGCCTTTGTTCTGTTTTGAGCCAGCCTGCTCTGACCTGGCCAGGTGTGTGGTCCACCCAGAGTCCTTTGATTCGTTCACCAAAGGACTCTGCCACTCGCCCTCGGCAGGGGTTCCAGGCCCCTGTCAGCTCTGCAGGGTTGCCAGCCATCCTCAGGACAGCGAAGCTTCCCTCAGGGCTCAGGGTGGGGAAGCTGTGAGGGACTGTCTCTTTAGGTGGAGGCCTGGGTTTCTCTCTCAGGTCCTCCCTATCCGTGTTGGCAGGTTGCTGTGCCAGGCAGTGCTGTCGGCAGGCAGTGCTGGGCACAGTCCCACCTCACCACCTGAGTGCCTCCGGCCCTGTGTGAGCAGATGGCGTTCCGCATGGCACATGCAGTCTCTCAGCAGGGAGGCTGAGCAGAGGATGGGATGAACCTAGGGCTCTCTGACCCTGTAGGTTTGCCCTAGGCCATGACTCTGAGCAGGTCACCTACCGCTGGGTCCTCAGATACCCAGGTCCAAAATGGGACGGATGGTGGAGTTAAGAGATGATATTTCTGATGCTTCCTTGGGTCTTTACATCAGTTATTAAAAAAATGAAACAAAAGGGAAAAGGAAGCCAACATGACCATAGCCAGCTGATCAGCAGAGCAGTGCTTATTTATGTGGCTAATTAAAAGAAAATTTCTTTTTGAAAGCTGCCTCGAGATTTTCTGTACGCACAAGAATGTGAGCCAGGGTCAAAGCTGTCTTTCAGAGAGAAGGAATGGTGCACAAATGCTCCATGTAAACTGTGCCTTCAGCCTGAGCACTCGGTAGATTCAGCAATGACCATTTAGGCCTGTTTGTTTTGGATAAGTAAAGGAGATCGGATTTTTTGGTCTGAGCTTAATCTAATCTCTGCTAGATTTTGATTGTGTAGGACTTGAAAAACAGACCTGCTCTTACAAAAAATTAAGGATTTTATGTTTGTTTTAAACTACATTGAACACAGCCCAGTACTTTGACACAAGGCAGGACTTAATGCAACATAACGAGGTTTTAATTCTGTTGCTCTTGGGCTGGTATAGTCATGTTACCTCCCTGGGCCAGTTTCCCCATCCTTTAAGCCACTTGACGTAACAAAAAAACCATCCCACGGTGATATAAACTTTTCTTGTGTAATTGGAAAGTCCAGACTAACTGGTTTCAGGCAAGGCTTGATCTAGCAGTTTGTTATGACAGGTCCAATTTCTTTCTCTCAGCCCTCCCTTTTATTGTATCAGCTTCATCCTGAGGCTGGCTCAGTGAAAATATTCCGAATGTGTATATTTCTGCTTTGGCAATGGAGGATTTACATTTGGTCCTTAAAGTACTCATGTCCTATTCAAAATCTAGTCATTTGAAAATAAATTGATAAGGATGAACCCTAACAAAACAAAAATGACAGAGCAAGACGAGAAAGAGGCACTGGGCACCCATTACCTATTCAAGGATTCCCTGATGATGTATTGAGACCAAGCGTCCTTCCCAAGCTTGGGGGGCCTTGCATGGCCACACCAGGGGGCTGGCATGCAGCCTGCTCTATAGAGGCAGGATTAGAGATCTCAGTAATGGGCCAGTTTCAGTGAAGACCCAAGGTTGTAGTATTCCCTATGTAAAAATAAAAAAATATTAAAACCAAAAGCAATCTTGCATTTGGGTTGAGGTCCTGGCACCTACAGAGGTAGGTAACAGGTGTATCAAGGTGGGAGGTAACTTGGTGACACAGGAAGTCACTGAATGTTTCCCACCCATGTTCCCACTCTGCAAGCTGGCTGGGGAATCCCCCTGGGGCAGACCTTGAAATGACATCACTGTCCCCCTCGTTCAGTGGGCATGGGCTACCTGCATGAATTCTGAGATTTGGAAAGTGTAAACATTTCTAAGAACAATTCCAGCCCAGCCACCGTCTCCTTGGGTGCTTTAATCAGCTGTCACATGGGCAGGTGACATGCACAGTGGTCCTTGCCTGAGTAGAGCCTTGTTTTGAAAATAAAATTCATTTCCTTGCCTTCATTTTCCAGATGAGAAGACATGTCTTTGTGGCGCAAGTGTGGCGGGCGAGTAATTGGTTTTGTGTTGACAAGGAGGACGCTGCTAAGGTCCTGTTGTAATATTCAGGTTTGGGGCCATGCACAGCAATTTTGTGTTCCTTTTCAGCTTTTGCCAATACATTATTTTCTAGAGTCTCTTCTAGCATACTGAAAAAACTCAGACTCAAATTTGACTTTTCTCTTCGAGGCTGACGTGGGATGTGGAAGCTCTCAAGGCACATGGCATAGTGAATGAGGTGGCCTTCAGGAGGGGTGACTGCTCCTGGACCCGCCCCCACTCCCCACCCTGCAGGGTGTAGGAGCCACCAGGTCACTCTCAGGAGGGTTAGAGGGACCTGGCCTGGGGTCAGCTCTGCAGGCAGCTGGGCTCCTTCAACCCCCAAGACAGATTATTGCCTTTTCCTGGGGAACCGACAATGGAGGACAGTATGGGCCAGGTATGGGAAGGGTTTTAGAAATAGATTAATTGGACTTGTGATCTGAAGTACAGAGGCCACCCTGTGGCCCCCACCCTGGGCCAGGGTCCTGCTGAGGTATAAGTGGTGCTAGAGGACCCCTGACCTGCCCTGGGATTCCAGCTCCCTCTGGGTTAATGAGCTTCCTCTGGGGGTATCCTAGAGTGTGTCCCGACTCTCATGCTCTGTGTGTGCTATGCTCTCAGCTGACAGAGTTTGGCTGCTGACGGGTACAGAGGCGGCAAGGCGGGGGATTCTGGAATCGGATGGTGGAACCCCTCCTGTGCACGAGCAGGGGGCTGGGTGCTGCAGGTGCTGGCCTGGGAACAGGGCCCTCCCCTCGAGGGGCTCACAGTGGGGTAGCAAGCAGGCACCCGAGGCATTCCTGCTAGGGCTGCGAGTGCCGGGGCAGCGCTGTGGGGGTGAGGGCAGAGCGGCTGTGGGCGGCAGGCTCTGATGACTCTAGAACAAGAGCCAGTGTATATTTCCCACGTGGTACCTACCGGCATCTCATGGGAGCCGCACACAACCTCATGACACAGGTATATAGCGGACTATTATTATCCCCATTTCACAGCTGAGAGAACTGAGGCTCCTGGGCACAGAGCTACCCAGTCCTGAGCCAGCCTCATCATCAGGCCCCTTGTCTTGGTCTCTCTGCCTTGTTTCCTCCCAAGGAGGGTGATCATTGTCCTGAAAGCCAAGGAAGGACTTAGGGAGCACAGTGATGCTTTGGGATCCCTGTTTCCAATCAGAGCAGTTCCTTAGCAGAGAGGTGGGGTGTCTTGGGGCAGGGGAGCTGCCTGGGATGTCACACAGTGTGGCGTGGCTTGGCCTGGCTTGGTGCTCCCACGCCCAGTGGCAGGGCTGGCTGCCATCCTGCTGTCTGGGATCTTGTTGCAGGTGATAGCAGGGAAATTTGGGGGCCTCACACCCTTTAGGCTTGTGTCCGTCTGAGCCGGGCCCTGACCGGCAGGGGAGGCCCTGGGTAGAGCGCGGCCTGTTGTGCTCTGCGTTGTCCCTGCAGTGGCCAGGGCTGAGCACGTGCCAGGGCTGAGCACACGATGCTCTCAGAGGAGCCTCCAGCCCTGCTCACGTCCCACACGTCCCCTCCACAGTTTCCCCTGTGTGTCCACCGGCTGGACTATGGTGAGTCATGAGGACAAACAGAACATGGATCCAGATTCTCTGTGGTCAGAAGGAGGACACTTAAAGGGAGGTTTAGACTCCTCTGTGCCTCAGCTGAGTGCTTTGCACACAGGAGAGCCAGTGTGGGACATACCGGGCGTTGTGGTTCTGTGGGTTGTCAGATCGTGGCCAGAAAAGTGGTTATTTCTATTGAAATGGATCTTGGGCCTCATTTTTCTTGGAATGAGTAAATGGAGGGAAACAGCACACGATGTGAGGTTTTGGATTTGTGCTCTCAGAGAGGATTTACAATCAGTGGTCTTCAGTCATTCTGTGTGAATCTTTGGGACTGAAACAGACTGGGTCTCCTGGCTGCTTTAACTGGATCAGTTGACTCTGATGAGTTCAACGGGTTCTGAGGAACGAAATGCACTTCTGCTTCCTGGAACCTAAAGGGACGAGGCAGACAGACAGACAGACAGACAAACAAACATAAAGACAGACATGACCAGGTCCTGCCCTCTCTGATACCTGCAAGGCCTGGGGAGAGCATTTGGGTAGGTGGGCTGCCCTGAGGGGTGCCAGACCTCCCATACCAGCAAGACTTACCAAAGGGGTGTGCTGCCCTGCCTCTCAGGCTCAAGCACATGTTCTTTTAGCCTGAAATGTCTCCCTGTTTTAATATTTTAGTGCAGTAAATCCTCTGCCCTCCCCTCCTCTGCCCAATCACAATTCCCCGTGACTCTCCAGCCCTTGCAGGTGGCTTTTAAGTTTCTTATCTCCCTGAGGACAGAAGCCATTCCCTGATTGCCCAAAAGGATGAAGTGCATGCCTGTCATGCGCTGCTGCCTGTCACTGCCCATCGTTTGCAACTGTTAACTAGAGTGCTGAGCCCATCCGAGTGTGGGACTCACTAACTGGTGAATGTGACAGACAGCGTTTCCTGTGTCAGTGTTGGCCGGTCAGGTCCCATCATGCCCCCTCCTGAGTGCCGTGGGCTCCTCACAGCCACTCGGCTTGTGCTCTGAGGAGCTCCGTGGACTCAGCCCATACTCAGCAGGTCACTGCCGGCTACTCCGCTTTTCCTTCTTATTTTTTAATTGGTATTTTGGATTAAATTTTTATTATAAAATATGTGGCATATATCTTCGTCTGTAACAAAATAACATAGACTAGGTGGCTTATAAACAACAGACATTTATTTTTCACAGTTCTGGAGGCTGGAAAGTCCAAGATCAAGGTGCCGACGGATTTGTGTCTGGCGAGGGTCTGCTTACTGGCTCGTAGATGACCTGGGTGCTGTGTCCTCACGTGGCAGCAGGGCAAGGGAATTCTCTGGGGTCTTTTTTACAGGGCACTAATCCCATTCATGAGGGCTCCACCCTAATGGCCCAATCACTTTCCAAGGGCCCCACCTCCTAATACCATCACTTTGGGGATTAGGTTTCAACATATGAATTTGCAGGGGGACACAAACATTGAGTCCATAGCAGCATACAGAAAGACAAAAAGAATAATGTGATAAACACCTAGGTACCCACAACCCGCTTAAGGTGGAGAATATTACTGTATGGGTTACCTATTTTTGTGAAACAAATTATACCAAAACTTAGTGATGTGAAACAGTATTTATCATCTCACATGAGGAGTCTGTGGTCAGGAATCTGGAAGCAGCTTAGCTGAATGGTTCTAGCTCAGGGTAAAGATGAGGTCTGGGGCATCTGAAGGCTTTACTGGGAATGGAGGATCCACTTCTGAGATCCACTACACATGCCTGTTGGCAGGAGGCCCCAGTTCTTAGCCACCTGGACCTCTCCACGCGTCTGCTTGAGTGTCCTCACTACATGGCTGCTGGCTTCGCCCAGCCTGAGAGATCCAAGAAGGAGTAAAGGGGAAGTGCCATGCCTTAATGACCTGGTTTCACTGGTCACACACTGCCACTTCTGCTTGCTTCTGTTCACTGGAAGCAAGTCACTAAGTCCAGGCCACACACAAGGAGAAAAGAATTAGGCTTCACTTTTTGAAGGGAATGTCAAAGGTTTTTTTATGCACATGTTTTAAAGCATCACAGTGACCAGTACAGCTGGAGGCCCTCTCCTATTGCATCTTCTTGTCTCTCACACAGAGGCAACCATCGTTTGGGTTTGGTGCTGGTTTATAACTTAATACATTTATAAGTACATCCGTGCCTGTTATTTTTGCATTTTATCCTTAAGCATTATGTAACTGATATCAAATTGTACATTTTTTCCCCTGTAGTGTGCCCTTTTTGTTTACCATTATGTTGGTGAGATTCATCCATGTGAAAACATGTAGCTGTAGTCTGTAACTTTCCACTGTTGTGTGGTATTTCATTGAATGTCCATAGTACTATTTGTCAGTCTCCATTGATGGATGTTTATGTGGTTTCCAGTTTCTTACTGTTATAAACAAGGTTGTCATGAATACTCATGTGTGTGTCTGTTTGTGAACATGAGCGTATTCGTCTAGAATATTTAGTAAAGATTCAGATTGCTGTGGGATAGAGCATATTAATCTTCAAATTTACTAGAAACAGCCAAATTGTATCCCAGAGCAGGTGGGCGTTCCCACTAGGGGTGTGTGAATTTCCACTTCTCCTTTTCCTTGACAACACTTGGTATTGTCAGGTATTTTTAGTTTTTGTCAGTTGGGTGAAAGTGTTACCTACATGAGCTCTTAATTTGCATTTTCCTGCCTGCTAAAGAGGCTGAACATCTTTCCATATATTTATTTTCATATATTTTTATAGATATATTTTATATATTTGTTATTCTGTGAATTACTGGTCATAGCTTTTGCACCTTTTTTCTATTTTCTTATTGATCAGTCTAATCCTTTGTTAGGTTTAGGTATTATCAATATCTTTTCCTTTTCTTCTTTCTGACATAATGTAGGGGCTAAGAGCATGGACTATGGGGCCACACTGCCAGGATTAAATCCCAGCTCTAGCACTTCCTGTGTGGCCTTGGGCATGCCACTGAATCTGTATGTGCCTCAGTTTCCCCATCTGCAAAATGGGGATGATGACAACCTCACTATCCACTGTGGGACTGGGAGGATTAAGAGGTTCATATCTGTGACACAGTTAGTGCTGTCTCGGTAAACACATGTGAACTAAATAAACCTTGACGTGCCAGGCTCTGCACCGTCACGTGGGGCCATGTGTGGGCAGGCAGCGTCACCTTGGCCAGTGCTTGAGTGAGCGCTGTGTCCTCGTTTGAGAAGATTGGCAGGCACCGCCTCACTCTGGCTCCCGGCCTACTGCGTCGCCCTCTCTTCCATGCCTGAGCTGCCTGAATAGCAAACGAGATCCCAGCCTCCCTCAAGGGGACGCCTGGGAATTGGAAGACATCAGGCTCCTCACAGCAAAAATAGAAGCCTCATTTGCTTAGGAGAGAATAATAATGAGGCGGAAAGCCAGGCACAGGCGGCCTTGGAGGGCCCTCTGCTCCCTCTGCTAGTCCTTCACTCCCTGGGGTTGGACGCAGACGTGGCTGAGCCCACCTGCAGACCTCCCCTTTCCCTTCATCCTGCCTCCTACCAGCACCGATGTTGGTCCTGTGGCATGGACAGTCTTGGCACCGAGTTCCAGTTTTTAGTACCTCAGTGTTGCACTGTCCACCGATTCCTCTAAGCCAGGCAAGAACTCCAGGAAACAGGATCGGTGTAACAAACACTGAGAATCACTGGAGGGCTGTGTCAGAGATGGTGGGGTAAACACCTCTGCTAAGAAGGGCGCAGGAGACTGTGTGTCTGTCTGCTGCTGGGGGCTGCTCCGGGCAGGCTCACCGAAGCTTAAAGCACAGTTGAAGCCGAGTGCTGTTAGCGTCAACCCCAGCATTAGTCAGCGCAGCAGCACTGTAAGGAACGCTTGGGTTTATTTGAGAAAGCCTCAAATAATTTTATATAAAAGCAAACGTGAGAAAAGTGATAAAGTTAGGAGATATTGAACGTTTGGTTTCAGAGCAGACTTCTGAGCTGTAAATGCCAGTTTGGTTTTAGATAAAATTTCTGAGTTTCGAAACAGATTGAAATACTCCACGTCTGTACCCCCGACTCTGTCTTCAGGGTGGCTGCACACCCCATGGCGAGGAAACAAATAGTCACCTTGAAAGAGAATTAGTCCCCACCCAGTTTCCCTACTCACCATGGAGAACCTCTGTGTTCGAACCTGGAGCAGGAAGCAAGGATCTGGGGGCTGAATGTGACGCCCTACACAGCCCCTCACTGCTGGACGTTGAAAGATAAGTTTCCAAGAATGGAGCTTTTTGACTATTTTAATGATAACAATTTGTACGTGTATTGTTAAGTATTTTTAATAGCGTGTTTAGAAGCCACCATTCCAAACAAAATGGTCGTTTTTGACACTTTGAGACCATTGAAGACTAACTTTAAATCCACATTGTTTCAAAAATATGTGTACAAAAGAATCTTGAGGTTAGTGCTTTTCATTCTAAAAATACAGCTACTTGCCCAGAAGGAGAAAATAATACATGCTCATACTTATAAATAGAGTTATTAGCATTTGAGCACTTTACCTTGTAGCCAGTTGGGGACTCAGTTATTCAGAATTTAAAGATTTTATTTGTAAACGACATTGTGGTATCTGCTCAAGCTGGACACCCCCAACTATACTGTCACTGTCCCCCCACCTGTCCTACCTGGGTGCCGTCCTCTTGTCCGGCCCTGAGGACCTGGGGCCCCTCTCTGAGCCCAGCCCCTCTTTCTCTGTGGTAACTGGTCTGTGGCCGGTTCTGCAGTGGTTCCTGGGCTCCTTTGCTTTCCTTACCCTGGAAGGATCGTGCTCTGCCTGTCCAAGCACAGTCCCTGCGTGTCCCGTCAGGAATCAGCAGACTCCGCCCACCCCCAACCCTAGCCCCACAACAAACAACATATATCCTCGTCTGGGGGAGCATCCCTTCCCCCCCAGATCTCATCCTGGGTGTTCTGTGATTCCAGCCACACGCATGGGGACACTGCCATCTGACTGCATTCCTCTGGGGGCAGCTTGGCTGAGCTGCAGGACATCGTTGCAGGGGCCTCCCTGTGCTGACGCTTACCTGCCAAATGCCCAGCCCCCTCTCTGCCAGGCAGCCCAGTGAGGCGAGCCCTGTGCAGTCAGCCTATGAAGTCAACATGAGCATAAACTCCCATTCCAAGGTTTCTCTCATGCCCAGGAGCTGACAGCCCTGTAGATACCTGGCTTTGGAGCTGACTCAGTCATTGGGCTATTACTGGCATGAGCCACACCCCAGCTGGCTGTGGCCTTCAGGTGATGCTCTGCGTTTGGTGCAGCTGCCCCTTCCCAGTCATTTTGGCTGTGGTGCTC
Source organism: Lepilemur ruficaudatus (assembly GCA_963574885.1). NCBI lineage: Eukaryota > Metazoa > Chordata > Mammalia > Primates > Lepilemuridae > Lepilemur > Lepilemur ruficaudatus. The sequence goes on along the minus strand of CAUYRT010070339.1, from coordinate 21,295 downwards.
TGCAGACCCCTTCCAGCCCCAGCCCAGGGCCTCTGCTCACAGTGGCCAGAATCTCTTGTCAACAAGTGTTTCACTGAATTTGGGTTCTTATTGCTCAGTAAATTCCACCTGTTCTACAACTGAAGCGCAGCATACCAGATGTTTCCACACCTGTTTGTCCTATGCCCAGCTCCTTACGAAGCACAGGGCTGCCCATTTAACTCAAGGAAATTCAGCCATAGCTCTGGGGTCAGCTGGGGGAAGAAATGTGATTATTGATAGCAGCGCTGGTCCCCTGTCACTCTGAGGGCGATTCCACTGTTTCTGGGTAAGATCAGACTTCCCAACTCCACCTAGACTTCCTGCCTCTGCGCTGGACACATCCACCCATCCGTTCCCTTGCTCCTCACTCCTAGGTGCTCTCCTGGGACAACTTCCAGGTCTGGGAGTCTGTGATGCTGTGAGTGTTGCCTTAACTTTACTAAGAAAATGCTTGAAAAGATTGGTTCTGGCACCCATTCCCTTGCGCCTGCGCCTGCCCGTGGGCCAGCGTCCCCTGCTTTGGTTGGAAGCTCTCGTGAGCTGCCCTGTCGGGGGTTTGCTGAGGTTCTCTTAGCCTAGGTGTCTTCCCCTCTCGGGCCCCCTCCTTAACCACTTAGGCCACCATTGGGCCCTGAGGATTGTTTCTGGATCTGGAACCTCCCACTGACTCACCTGATTTGTTAAATCAAAGGTTATCAATAAATTATGAACTTTCTACTTTAAGGAATAGTTAGCATTTCTGTATACCTCCAGTGTCTCTGGAAACATTGGCATTTCAAAGGCTTTGTTTGATCCAGGTCCAATTTATTGCCAGAAATTTGCACGTAGCATAATACAGAACCTATGACTGCGGTTGAAGTGGTATCCTGTGAGGAAGTTAATCAGTTCTGAAACCAAATGCCAACAGCTGCAGTGAAAATATTCCTGAGAGAACCGAACCTCGTGCCTGGTATTTGAAGTCAGGCAGCTGAGGGTTGTTAACCGGACGTGTTCGCTGCATCTGAGTTCTGCTGTGGATTCAGGGCTCTAGGCAAGGCCTGCCTTTCTCTCTGTACTGGTTCTGAGGGCTGGAGGGCTGGGGAGCCCCTGCACCCTGGAGAACCAGTTGTCAGCACGTGGACCGTGGACAGGAAGAGGAAACCCCTGGACTCCTGCAGCTTTGCATTTGCACGTCCCTTCTGGGAAGCTGGGCTGCAGGATAACCTGCCCCCAAACCCCCAAACAAAAAGGAAGACCTGTGAATGGACAAGCAATGTGGAGAGCAGAGTATTCTAATCTCATGAGAGACCCATGTACTCAATTTCCAGCCTGAAGATTGAGAAGGACTAGGAGATTTTTCCAAAAATTGTTGTGGATTGCCAGAGAAGAGCAGGCTCCGACATTTCTATCTAATCAGTAGTAACTGGGTGGGACCGGGGAAGTGGCCTGGCCCTCGCTGCCTCCAGAGGGGACAGAAAGAGGATGGAGCAATGTATTTGGCAGATGGAGGAATGGCCAGGCCGGTCCCCGAAGCCCAGGTGTTCCGAGCCGTATTTGATTATTTGCGTTCTTTCTGGCAGCTGGGACGGAGCTGGCCCTCCTTGACTGTGCGTGGCCTGGTAGTGACTTGGAGCCAGCTGACCCCCAAGGACCTTCCTGGGTCTCATGACTTTCTTGGGCATATCTTTAAGGTGAACTGTCTGTCTGGGAGGCACGGGTCATCCAAATAACACAAGCCTGCTATAGCCAACGCAAGCAAGGGGCCCCGGAGAGGGCAGGGACAGGGCACTGCTTCACGGAAAAGAAAATTAATGTTTTTCTCTGGAGAGAAAGAAAAGTGGTGCTGGGTCCAAGTGGTAGGTGACCTTGCTTTTGAGTTGAAATGCTGCTGGGAAATTAGAGAAGATAAACATGAAAAGAATGCAAATGAGAAACTCTGGACAGGAGCCCAGAGGCCCAATTCCTCCGCCATCCACAAGGGCTGGTCGTGTGAAGCCTATAAATAGACACTTAAAAACCGATTCTAAATCGAGGTAAGATGTGGGCCTGTTTCCTCTTATGGAAAGGCGTTACGTAAGGTACAGTGCGCTGCCGTGTTCCCGAGCGCTTTGATGGTTCTGTGCCTTTGTTGAGAATCCGTGTGAAGCGTGCGGGGGTGCGTGGGACACAGATGAATGAGACTCTGTCCTTTCGGGAGACACACAGACTCGGGGGAGGCCACGGGAGAGCTGCAGTTGCTTCCCTCTAGGGGAGGGGATCGGGCGCGGCCACCCAGGGCAGGGAAGCCCATCCTCAGGCCCTGGGCTTCCCCCAGGTGCTTCTGGGCCAGGAGCAAGTGGGGAGAGCAGGACTCCAGGGCAGATAGGGACCACCACAGGCCCAGCGTGGATTGGGGTGGTGCCAGGGGGCCAGGAGGGAGGTGAGGACACAGTGGGCTTGTGCGGAGAATTCCAGCCCATGCAGGTGGGGTGAGGCTTCTAGGCTCTTCCCTGCTGCCCTTCTTGGTCACAGCTGCCCAGAGCTATGGTGGTCATGTCTGGAGAGGACAGGGGCTGGCAGGCCTGACTTTCTCACTGATCTGCTTGGGGTCCCAGAGCTAACTTGTAACAGAGCGAGGAGTTGAAGTCCCATCTCCTGACTCCCAGTGAAAGATTCTTGCTGCTGGACATAACCTTTAGTTCATGCACCAACCCAGAAATGGCTTATTGTTGGAGGACCCCATATGGCAAGCATGGGGGTGAAGAAGGGAATACAGTTTGATGCGAATGTGGTCCCAGGCTGTATTCTAGGGGTTTTGTTGCATTGCACCTTCCCAACCACCTTTGAAGTAGTTCTTACTGCCTGAGATTTATACACGACAAAACTGAGGCTGATGGTGTGGAAGGATTTGCTGATGTTCACGTGAGAAGCGAGGCCCACACCAACTCCTCTTTGGAAAGTGTGTGTGTGATTGAAATGCTTTACACGTGGTGTTCACCATGAGTGTGATTAAGAGGCCCCTTTGCAAATGGCCGGGCTCTGAGAAACACGCAGGAACAGGCCCTGAAAGGTGACAGAGGCAGTATACCCTGGGAAAGACACTGAACATCTGTGCACATGTCAAGTTACCCCTGAGTAGAGACAAGCAGATTACAGCTCTGTGGCTCTCTTAACAGGCAGCTTGGCCAAAATGGAAACATCTTCAGCCTTCTAAGAGCTAATCCAGTCACCTCCTTTATGTGTGGACCAGAGGCATGTGCATTGGGCCGTTTTGGGTGGAATAAACTCGCCACTTAAAACCCTCTGCTGGAAATGTCTGCCCCTAGGAAAGTGAGAGTGACCATCTGGCTTGGTTAGAAGCGTGATAACACTGAGCTCAGATTAAACCTTTGTGGTGACATAGAAGCTGTTATCTGCCTGGGCCCTGTTTCCTTCCCCCAGCGAATGGCGCTGTTCCCTGTGACTGCAAGCCCCGGGACCAGGTTGAAGGTGGACTGTCCACCAGCACAGCTCTTCGTGACGGCTCTCAGCCCTGCCCTTCCCGACAGATGAGGCCCCAGGGGGAGGCTGCCATTGCTATCATTTGAAAGAAGCAAAGCAAGTCCTTTATAACTTTCTGTCATCAGCCAGACTGAAGGGAGAAGAGGAGTTTAGAAATGATGTTTAGGGCAACTGAACCCCCTCCTCTTGTTCTGCTCCTGGCTTCCTGCCCCTTGGCCTTCGATGGCCCTAGACATGAATTCCTGATCCAACCCAAGGGCCTGGCCTTGAAGCCCTTGATTTCATCGGCCTTTCTCTTTAGCTGTCATCTGCAAAGCTTCCTCTGTTCAAGGGAAGCCTGAGACCTGGTGGCCCTGTCTCCTTCTCATTATGAAACCGTCTTGCCCAGGAGAAAGGGTGCACTGAGACCAGGGCACTGGAAGTGAGAGTGGTCCTCCTTCCTTTCTCTTTCCCCTACTCACTCCTCATTCCCCTCCCACCCTCACGTGCTTTCCAGACTCAGTCAGAAAATAGCATAAAACACTGGCTCTGCAAAACAGTGGGGTCAAGCTTTGTTGCAGGGAAATACATATTCATAAGGGCTTTGAGGAACTTCATTGAAATGCAGATGGTTCTCCTTTCAGAATGGTACATAAGCCATCCCTTTATTTGCCCAACACGTTCTTCTTAAGGCAATAATTATGCTATGAATGGCTAAAGAAACATTTTAATTATTTGTTTAGGGTAATTTCTGATCCTCTCATTAGAATTATAATCTGTTCACTTTTACAGGTGATTCAAAGCCTTCCACTCATTTAACTTTTTATACTTGAAGGAGTTCTGTATGAGCACCTGTATCCTTGCTGAAACCAAAGTAATTTCCTCTATTTCCTTCTGCTTTATTCCAGAAAGATTTGATCACCGGGAGATTTTTTGGGACATTACCAAACCACTTGTTTTCGGTGAGAAATACAAGGTAGGCTTGCATGGAGTGAGGTTTTGCTTCTGACATGGGGAACGGATCGTTTCGCTAGAGGGATGCTACCCTGCAGGTGGAACTGGGCATAGTTCTCTGTTTCCTGGGAACCTGTGTGTATAATTCAGTACTCGTCTGAGCACGGGGAGTTTGAAGCTAGGCTTTGATTCACAGCCAAAGCATAGATGAACACTGGGGTCACCGCTGGGCACTTACTTTGCCTGGAACTGACGCCTCTGCCCACCTCTCCATGACAACAGCAACACGCACACGCCCTGTCTGTCCCCTTCTCGTCATACTGGTGTTTGTGTAAAGCATAGTCCTCTTTGAATTCTATTTGTGTATCCCCTACCTAGATTCTTATTTACATTGAAATGTAGATACATGTCACCAACAGTAGAGAGCCCTCAAAACCTTTCACTATCCAGTGTGGACAATTGCTAGTCTACTTTGAGAAGTCAACCATTGTGATATACCAGGAAGCTGAACAGAAGTCTAACTTTGATCAAAAGGAAGCCTCCTTGGCTTGCCAGGGGGGAAGGATGGCTCCGTGTTGCTGTCGCCCTGTGCATGAAGTGGTATTATAGCCCCGATCACACTGGTGACCCACAGTCAGTGCTGGGCTTGCTCTTGCCCTGTGGGACCCGTAGGAGTAGAGCCCAGGTGCTAGCTAGGTGCTCAGCACAGAGGAGACTTGCAGGAGGCAGCTTCTGGATTGAAGATGAACTGGCTCCCTTCTTCCTGGGCCAGAGACATGCCAGGTGCCATGGTTGTAGGGAAGCCGTGTTTGGAGAGCAAGGAGCAGAGGAGGCTGAGCCAGGCGTGGTCTCCGTGTCCTGGTACCCAAAGCAGGTCTCAGCCTTTGGTGGATTCCATGGGTTCTTATGTATTCTTGGGATGGAGCATCTGCTAAGCTTTGCATGGGGCAGCAGTTCAGAGTGTCATATGTAGGGAAGTGGTAGTTTTGGGACTCCCAAAGGAGGAAGAACCTTTGCATGTTCCCATGGAGAAGCTCTGTGACAATTCTGAGGGTAGAGGTAAAGTCTAGCAGAGGCAAGGATGTGATTCTAGAGTGTCAAAACCTGGGTTCAAAACCTCCGTTTTGCCTCCAGGGCAGCAGAATGCCACAGGTCTTGCTATTTGAAACAACTAAAGAGTGTTCTTTTATAAAGTGAGGCAGCGTCATTCATTTCACTTTCTGATGCTGCATTTATTCTTCACTTAGGAGAGCCACTCATAATCACTGTCCTGTGTGTGAGGCAGGAGTTCCCTTGCATCAAATTGAGGAGTGTCCTTATCATGAATGTCCTGGATTGATGCTGTGGTGGCTTTTGGCGGGAGGGAAGGGAAACATTCATAAGGCATTTAAGAGATGTAGGACCATCAGCCCTGGTGCAAGGAAACAGAGGATGAAACTTCAGAGAGGGAGTTGCATGATTATTAATGGATTTGGGTATAAGCTGAGCGTTTTCTGAACTTTTGCTCAGTTGTCAGTTTACAAAGTTTGTGAATTTACTTTTGTGCTCTCAACAAAGCCTTTTGTGTTTCATTTGATTTACTATTTAGAGTTGTAAATATACTTTAGCCTTAACTTCATTAGATGCATCAACCACTCTCAGCTTTGAAAATGCTAAAGATTTTGGGGGGATTGTGTAAAGGGAGGAGATTTGGTTTGTACTCAGCAGTAAGGACAGTTTGTGAAGCGAGATGTTACTTACCAGGAAGCAATCTCACAAATTAGTGAAATTCCAGACTTCTGGGAGCCCAGGATGAAGCAGCCACCTCTAGGGACTGTCCACAGTGAAATTGGCTTCTTGACATTTTCCTTAAGGAACTTGGGATGTCATTGCATTCTGATGGAGCTTTGGGGCAGTTATATTTATGCTTTAAAGTATAAGGTATTTTCTCCTCTGAGCCCAGAAAAGACCTACTGGAATTTTTATGTATCTTGAAATCCTATTAGAGTATCAAAATCAATTGCAATAGACAAGGTGCTGGGCTCTCCTCCCGATCGCTCTCCCTCATCTGCAGTGTAATAGGCCATCATTTAAGTGAATATACTCATCACAATTCTCTGCAGCTTCCCTGCAGGACAGCATATTCCTTCTTGGAGAGAAAAGCAGCAACAAGATGGATATTTTTAAATGCCAATTATGCCAGAATGAATCTCTGTGAGGAGATCTGTAAAGAGAAGAACGGGCCTGGGTTTATTTATTTTTCCACTGCAAATGGAACCATACTGTAACTCCAGAATACTAATACCCACAGTGTGCCGGATGTCTTTTCATAGAATAACTTGGTGAATGTGCTTCCACTTACAGGAAAAGTTGGGGGATTTTTTCTATTTTTTTTTCTTGGAGACTCAAATTCTAGGCTTCACTGTCCTATGATATTTATCCTATAGGCCCTTGATCTGTAAAATGTGTAAACAGTGAAAGATACAAATTCAGTGATTATCCTGAAGAACACTGGAAAGATTAATAAGCTGTATTTAGGTCATGGCAAGTCTCAGAAAATACATTAAATGAGAAGGCGTTTCATTCATGAAAATGGCTGGCTAATGTGCTGTCAGCCTGTTCTTGCCCCAGTACAGACACATATATTTAATAAATAAATTCTGTGTAAAATATGGCCAAGAATGTTTTTAAAATACAAAATCCAAGGAAAGGCACAGAAATTCCCAGGTGCCAGACATTGAGAGAGAACACAAAACCAGAGCACTAGGGGAGGATGACACAAGACCAGGGCAGCGAGGTTCTTGGGGGAGGACGTGATGGTTAAGACTGTGATGTCTGTGGAGGGAGACACAGAGGACTGGGAGGGACAGGGTAGAACCTAGTAATAAGCTCTCACATACACAGGAGTCCAGGGGGCAGTGGAGACGTGTTACTGACTTGGGGGGGAAATGCTGCAGGACACCTGGTTGCCCACATAGGAAAAGATAAAGTGACATCCCTGCTGCACAGCACACATACAAGCACATGCACATAGGATTAAAGACCTACTTGCAAGGAGAAAGACGTTAAAATGCATGAAAGATATTTTCTGTATGCTTTTGAGGTAGGAAAAGGTGAGATACATGCGCATAAACACATCATAAAAGATCGATTAATTAAATATCAGTATTTGCAACTACTTTGAGAGAACTACAAACTAGAATAAATATTCATGGTGAATTTACTATAAGAGATTAGCATTCTGTCTGTATGAAGAATGCTTTCAAATCAATAAAAGACGACAGAATTGAAAAAGGGGCAAAGAAGAAGAAGAAGAAACCCAAATGGCTAATAGACAAATGAACGCTGCCTCGCCCCTAATCAGGGACCTGCCAGTTAGACAATGAGCTACCATTTCGCACTCACACATTGGCAAATTAGAAAGCCTGATAAACCAAGGGTTGGCAAGAGTGTGGGACAGGGGAACCTTTCACACCCTATGTATCAAGGGCAAATCGGTAAAACCCCTTTGGAGAACGACTAGGCAGTATCTAGTAAGGTTGAAATGTGGATCTCCCAAGACCCAGCAATTCCACTCGTGGATATATATGCACCTTAGTAGGCCATAAAGTAGATTCAGTGGTGTATTAGCCAATGTTCTCCAGGGAAACAGAATGAATAGGATCTATTCATCTTAGGATCTATCTATCTGTCTATCATCTATCTATCTATCTATCTATCTATCTTATTGAGAGATTTATTATAAAGTATTGGCTCACATGATTATGGTGGCTGAGAAGTCCCACCATGTGCCATCTGCAAGCTGGATACGGAGCAAAGCCAGTGAGTGTGTGCTGCAAAGGCCTGAGAGCCAGAGAGCTGACGGTGTAGATCCAGTCCAGGTCTGAAGGCCTGACTGAATACTAAGAGTGCTGGGGACAGGAGGAGATCCATGTCCCAGCTCAGCAGTCAGGCAGAGAGTGAATTTGACCTTCCTCTGCCTTTTTGTTCTGTTCAGGCCCTCAAAGGATTGGATGACGCCCACCCACATTGGGGAGGGAGACTGACTCTCTGTCTACCACTCCAAGTGCTAATCTCTTGCTCATGGATGCACCCAGAAATGAGGTTTAACTAGGTATCTGAGCATCTTGGGGCATGGTCAAGTTGACACATAGAATTAACTATCAGAGATGGGTCACAACCAGCATTTTAAAAAATACGGAATGGATTAGAACAGAACAGAAGCCATCAGGGTATGTTCCGCGGAGTAAAAGATGCGTGTTGCTTGGTGCCGCGTGTGCAGGAGCCTGGGTGGGGGAAGTGAGCGGGAGGGGGCAGGGATGACAGTGATGGCTAAGGCCAGTGGTGTGTTCATGGGCGTTTGCTACATTCTTGTCAACACGTTCTTCTGTGTATTTGAGAAAGTTGACACCAGAAGACACTGTGGTGAACACCTCGGTGTAGGCGCACATGAACCCTCTGTGCTTGTGTCGGGTGTCCCTCTGAGGGGCTGTCTTACTCCAGTTGACTAGTCGATCCTCCAGCGGGGCTGACCTCCAGGCCTCTCCTTTTTATAGACGGTTCTGTTTGTCTGTTCATGCGAATGGGTAGGATTTTGGAGTGAACCAGGCTCTGCACAGTGACCCAGCCTTGTTCCTTCAGAGGCTGCGCTCGCGGAGTGCTCCTCTTGGCTCTGTGAGGCCGGTCCCGCTCTTGGTGCTTCTTCCCGTCTTTACAGACAGGGCTCATGGGCTGCCCACGCCCCTCCTGCCTGTCTTCGCCTTCCTGCCCAGCCGCTGCTCTGTGGATTCAGATACCCGCTTCTGGCAGCCAGTCCAGTGCCTCATGCATAGTGAGTGGATGCTCAAGAAGTGCGCGATCATCCTTTAGCTCTAGTTTCTTAAACGTTCGGAGCACAACTTCCTCATCTATAAAGTGGGAGGTGGGTGGGCTGTGAGAATGAGCTGCATGATGGAGGGGTGCATGAATGCCCCCCTGATAGTGTCAGTTTCCCTTCCTGGAGGAGGCAGAGAGGACACAGCACTGGCCGTTGCCGTTTACGTTCAGACTTGGAGTGTGTTTTCAAATATTTGGAAACTCCTGCTCTGACGCCCAATTCATTCATTCTTTCTTTCTTTACTTTAAACCGCTTTATTGAAATATAATTTAATTTACACGCCATAAAATTCACCCATTTAAAGTATACAGTTCAATAGTTTTTGGTATATTTACACAGTTGTGCAACCATCACCACTATCTAATTCCACAACATTTTCATCACCCCAAAAAGAAACTCCATACTCTTCATTCCTCCCTCAACACTGCAGCCCTTGGTTTCTTTCTTTCTTTCTTTCTTTTTTTTTTTTTTGAGTTGCACTTTAGGAGAGAAAAAATTCATCAACACCCCCTTTTTAAAAGATGAAAAATGTGTTATGAAAATAGCACTGGGAGCTGCTACTAGGTTGAGCCCAACATAATTAGTGTGATGAAATTGAAGGAAGTTAGCCATTTCTTCATGTAACTTTTTATTAATGATATTCAGCTCTAGTTAATTATGTCTGCTTCTAATTAATGACATGAGTCTGTAAGCCAGCGTTCCCAAACTGTGTTCTGTGGTGTCCCAGGAGATGTTCTTGGAAATAGCCCGCATTAACATCAGGCTGGGAAGTGCTCTCTCTGCTGCCCCCTCCTGGACAGCCTCAAAGTGCCGTATTAAAGGCCTTGAGAAGTCCTGTAAGAAAGAAAACTAGTTCTGTTTAATCTATTATTTTCCAGACTTATTTTTAACATGTGTGCTGCTAGACACATATGGAAATGCTTATTTAAAGTGTTATACCATAACTCATGTTTAGACTGGTTGATAAGCAGTGTATGTTTATGGAGCATATGTTTATGGAGGCATTCTCTGAGGCTCCCAGAGCCTCATGGTGAAGTCTCCTCCCTTGTGGCAGAGCACGCTGCAAAGAATTTCATTTCCGTACAGTCTAGGGCTGCTACTTGCTAATCTCCTGCCTTGGGCAAATCCCTTACTCTCCTTCAGTCAACCATACGTCTGCAGACGCAGTGGTGCTGCATGCCACCCTGACCTGTGGGAGGGCTCCTAGCAGCCCGTGACTGTTACCACCTGTGGTGAAGTGACCCTCATTTACTAGCAAGGCCATGCCATTTGTCATGTCCTGGCCTCAGGGGGTCCGAGAGCTGGGGCTACAGGGAGAGACCACCACTCACCTCCTGAGCTTCACACATCAGGTGTACTGTATGTTGTCCCTTATTTGATTTTTATTCTCTGTTCATCTAAAAGTGATTATGTTGAAAAATGGAATGGTGGCAGACAGTTGTTTTTGGCATGGGCTAGTGAGAGGTTTGACAGGGAACCCCTGACCTTCAGTCTGAGCATCAGCCACTGCGGGAAAGTATAGTGTCTTGGGAGCCGCACGCCCTACATGTTAAGGGAGATGAAGAGTGGGCCCTGGCATGACTCATCTGTCTAGTAGGTTGTCCAGGAGGTTTTGTCTTTCATGTCAAAGGATGATTGTAAATTTCTGGGAGAGAGAGGGAGGAAGGCGGGCATTCCGTGCAAGCGGAAGTGCATATATGTGACTGAAGGTGGAGACAGGAAGCAGCATGGCAGGTCCTGGGGAGCATAATTGGTTTGACCTGGGTTGACAGAGAAGCCGGGGCAAGGGAGAAGAGGTGGTAGAGGCCAGACTGTCATGTTTCGGTGGCCTCAGAGGAGCCCTGGAGGTCTTTATCAGAGAGCTCATGTGACGAGATGTGTGCTATCCAGAGCTGACCGTGGAGGTGAGGAACGGGGGTGAAGGCCCATGTGCCAGCAGCTCCTCATAGGGTCCCTGGGGAGAGACAGTGAGGCCCAAGCAAAGGTCAGGAGGGTGGGGAGGACAGGACCAAGGTGGGAGATACTGAAGGAGGAGCATTGGCAGAGCAGGTGTGGACGGCCAGGCAAGGGCCAGGGGGAGATTAGACCACCTTGGAGATGGGACAAAAAAACTGTTGAATTCCCTACTTCATGGAGGGCCAAGGAGATTTAAGGCATGAGCCCCTGGGAGTGACGGACGGAGGAGGGGAGTGAAGCACTGGCACCTGGCCCAGGTGGGGAAATGGGTGTCCTGGAGGAGCCTGAGGACAGTGGCCAGAAAATCAGGCAGAAACCAGGAGAGAAGGGGGCTCGGGATTTTCAGTGACCTGGTGGTCGTCACCAGAAGACCAAGTAGGATTTCACTTTAGGGTTTTTAAGGTGTGTATCTCTTAGGTAGTAAAACAGTGGCATGTTGCATTCAAAAGCACATTGACGTGAGGGTGTGTTGGCTGCATTCTGTTCCACTTCTCCCCACCACCTATGGTTAGACACTTTGGGGTGGAGAGGACAGGGAAGTCTGTGGGGATAAGTTACTTTTGTGCACTGCCACTAACACTTCTAATGAAATAGAATGTAATGGATAAATGCTTTCCCCCAGGCACAATTTTCTCATGAGTTTTGCCTGAGAAGACTGGAGCAACGTATGTGAACAAATAAAAAGTCATCACAATCTGTGATTATGATGGAGAAAGTAAATGTAGAATATTTTTTTCTTTTTTGATGAAAACTGGCCAAGAAGGGGAGAAGAGAAAGGATGGGAACAAGGTGTTTTTCTGTGAAGCTGGAAAACTGGTTGTTCAGTGCTGTTCGGGGATGCCCAGAGCAGGTGCAGCGAGGAGGGGGGAAGGAGGTCAGCCTGGGTGCAGATGGGGGAGAGTTTTGTATTTTCCATAGGGAGTGATGGAGAAAAAAAATCTGACAGCAGTTCCTGCGTGTCCTCTCCTCTCTGTGGAAGGTAAGCATCAAGTCCTTGATTTGCAGAAGGGAATCCCCACAGTGGAAATGCATTCAGCACATGCATTAATCTTTTGAACAGGTATCTCCAGTACAGACAAGCATTCTCTGGAGGGTGGATTTGACTCATCTGAAGTAGATTCTCAAATGAGTTTCCAAAGATGGCCTCCATGCCATAAAAGCACTGGAATATCTCTGGGGCTTCTCAAAGTCACAGCTCGGGAAAACAACATTCATTTGGATGTTATGTCTGCTTTTCTTGGTCGACACTCAGTCTTGACAGTCTTGCTTTCCATCTTGCAGCAAAGCAAAAGCATCCTAGGGTGGGAGCACTTGGAAGTTGTTACTGGCTGAGAGACCTGTCAGTTACAAAAAAAAAAAAAAAATAAGTCCTACCTACGACAATGTGTATTTCACCCCAGAAAATCTACCAGGTTTGGGGAGCGATTGGCCAAGACACAAATCATAACCCTCTCCTCTTTCCTCAAATCTCTGGGGCATGGGAAAGTACAGTACAAGCTGGACAGAGTTCACAGCATCCCAGCTGTGCCCACGTCCATTGCTCTGTGTGTGACAATGAAACCAAGGATTCTTTTAGCTTCTGGAAACATCTGCTTGCCTCTCTTTCTTTGAGAGGTTCTGTGTCTGCACTGGGCAGCACCTTACATGGATTGTACTTCTCTCTACTAGCTCATCTCTCCCCTCACCTTGATTAACTTAGTGGCAGTAGTAGTAGTTATTGAGTGAAGGTGTGTGCCAGACATGTGAATGGACTTCAGAAAGTTCATAGAAAAATGGAATCCAAATATAAACATAAAAAAGTGTAAACTTTATTTCTCAATATAACTTTCATCAAGTTCAAGACACTTTTGTAAACAATGATTCCAGCCATTTAGTCCATGCCTGAAGAACTGAGGGTCTTAGGAGTTTAACCATGTCAATGTAGTCTTTTTTACATTATTCACTGAAGAAAAATGGGTGCCCTTTAAATATTTTTTATAATGTTAGAAAAGAAGAAGTCAGAAGGAGCCAAATCATGACCGTAAAGTAGGTGCCTAATAATTTCTCATTGAAACACTCACAAAATTGCCCTTGTTTGATGAGGCATGAACAGGAACATTATCGTGGTGGAGAAGGACTCTTGAATGAAGCTTTCCTGGGCATTTTTATGCTAAAGCTTTGGCTACCTTTCTCACAACACTCATAATGAGAATGTATTATTGTTCTTTGGCCTTCCAGAAAGTCAACAAGCAGAATGCCTTGAGCATCTCCTAAATGCTGCTGTCATGACCCTTGCTTTTGCCTGGACAGCTTTTGCTTTGACTGGATACATCCACCTCTCGGTAGCCACTACTTAGATTTTGCTTTGTCTTCAGGACCGTACTGGTAAAGCTGTATTTCATCTCTTGTTACAGTTCTTCTAAGAAATGTTCAGGATCTTGATTCCATTTGTTTAAAACTTCCATTGAAAGCTCTGCTCTTGTCTGCAGCTGACCTGGGTGCTGTGGTTTTGGCACCCATTGAGTGGAATGTTTGCTCAACTTTAATTTTTCAGTCAGAATTGTGTAAGCTGAAGCAGTTGAGATATCTGTGGTGTTGGCTATTGTTTGTGCTGTTAATTGTTGGTCCTCTTCAATCAGGACCTGAACAAGGTGAATTTTTTCTTTGCAAATTGATGTAGATGGTCCGCTGCTGTGGGCTTCATCTACTGCACCATGTTGTCCCTTTTTAAAATGAGCTATCATTTTGAAAACTGCTGATTTATTTGGGGCATTGTCCCCATACACTTTCCATAAAGCATCAGTGATTTGACCGTTCTTACATTCAAGCTTCACCAAAAGTCTTATGTTTGTTCTTCAGTTTTAGCAGAGTTCATGGTGCTCTGATAGGGGCTCTGATGTCTTATCCTTCTTACTGCCTCAAACTAGATCCCGTTCAGACATGTTCTAACAAATTAGTTTATTTTGGTGCAAAAAAGTTTTGAAATCCATGCATAGTTCTTTTCATATTATGCATTTTCCATGAACTTTTTGAAGACTCCTCATACGTAGTGTTAGACTTAGTCATTACTGTTTAAACTCTATAAAGTAGACATCAATATTTCTGTTTTACAGATAAGAAGACAGGCTTATAGACATGATATCTTATGCTGTGCCATGTAGTATGTAGCTAAGCTGAGGAGGGAAGCTTGCAGCCTGTCTCTCCCACTCTCCCCTGTACACTTGGAGGCGCCCCAGTCACCTATACTTGCAGCCCAAGGTCAAAGACAAGGTATTGCTCCTAGGCAGAAGGGGGACACCTAAATAGTCCCCAGGGTCCAGAACATGGAGACTCATCACTGCTTTGACTGGGAAGTCACTGTGTTACCTGCTGCCTCTTTGTTTTCTCATCCTACAAAGGGCTTGGACTCTCAGAGCTGGGAGGGGCCTTGCCGATTAGTCATTTAATCCAGACTCTTGCTGTTTGAAGAAAGAAGTCCAGAGTGGTTGAGCCACTAGATCCAGGTCTCACAGGTGGCTGATAGGAGATCCACATTCATGCAGATTCTCTATGTATGTACCATTTGTAGAAGTAGAAGTATCAGCCAGTACAGTTCTGGCCATGAGCTGAAGCAGTGGAGGGTAGATGGGAATGCTTGGTGTATCAGTCAGGGTACCAGAGAAGCAGTAGGGGGTGGATGTTAAGAGATGTACTGTGAGGAATTGGCTGCTGCGGTTGAGGGGTCTGACCTGGTAAGCCTGGAATCCTGTAAGGAAGGCCGTGAGGAAGGGCAGGCAGGAACTCCCAGGTGTAGGCTCAAGCTGCAGTCCACAGGCAGAATTCCTCCTTCTTGAAGGAAGACTCAGTTCTGCTTTTAAGGTCTGTTAACTAATTGAGTCAGGCCCAGCAAGATTATCTATTTAGAAAGGAAAAAGGATTATCTACTTTCTAAAAGTGAGCTGGTTGTGAACTTTAATAGCAGCTGCAGAAGACCTTCACAGCAACACCTAGAAGAGTGGGGCGGTAGCATAGCCAAGTCTGCACCTCAAAAATAACATACACTCAGTATCATGTGGGGGCTCTGGGACCCAAAGCTGGTGCCACAGATGCATGGGGTGGCAGTATTGTCCCATTACCTCCAGGGTCACAGTGGGCTGGCAGCTGTAGGATGCTCCACGCCTGTCCTCTGGGATGCTGGAGAGAGACTGAGGTCCATGTCCTTGTCCTAGCTCTGTGTGGTCCTGAGGAAGCTACTTGACCTCACTAAGCCTTGATTTCCTCATCTGTGCAGTGGAAACAATGTGCCTTTTTTTTTTAAAAAAAAGAAAGTTGTTATGACAGTTAGAAAAGAAAAAGCTTAATACCTCAACATAATAAAGGCCATATATGAAAAGCCCATAGCTAAGAGCATATTTAGTGGTGCAAGACTGGAAAAGATTTTCCTCTTAAAATCAGGAACATGACGAGGATGCCTGCTTTTACCACTTTTATTTAACACAGTACTGAAAATTCTAGCCAGAACAATTTGGCAAGAAAAAGAAATAAAAGGCATCCAAGTTGAAAAGGAAGAAGTAAAATTATCTCTGTTTTCAGATGACATGATCTTATACAGTATGTAGAAAGCCCTAAAGATTTCACACACCAAAAAAGCTGTTAGAACTAATAAACGAATTCAACAAAGTTGCAGGAAACAAAATCAACATGCAAAAATTGGTTGCATTTCTGTACACTAACAATGAGCAATCTGGAAAGAGAATTAAGAAAATAATTCCATTTAAAATAACATCAAAAAGACTAAGATATTTAGGAATAAATTTAACCAAAGAGGCAAAAATTTGTATACTGGAAACTACTGAACACTACTGAGAGAAATTAAAGAGGACCAATAAATGGAAAGACATCTTATGTTCATGGATCAGAAGACAATATTAAGGTGTCAGTACTACTCAAAGTGACCTACAGATTCAGTGCAGTCCGTATCAAAATTCTAATGATGTTTTTTGGTAGAAACAGAAAAATCCATCCTAAAATTCATGGGGATTTACAACGGACCCTGAATAGCCAAAACAATCTTAAAAAGAACAAAGTTGGAGCTCTCACCCTTCCTAATCTCAAAACTTACTATAAAGCTACGGTAACCCAAACAATGTAATAGTTAAATAAAAACAGACATGTAGACCAATGAAGTACAATAGAGAGTCCAGAAATAAACCCTCACATATGTGGTCAAATGATTTTTTTGACAAGGGTGTCAAGGCCATTCAAAGAGAAAAGGACAGTCTTTTCAAAAAACAGTGTTGGGAAACTGGATATCCACATGCAAAAGAATGAAGTTGGACCCCTAACCTATACTGTATTAAAAAATCGACTCAAAATAGATCAAAGTCCTAAACATGAGAGCTAAAACTATAAACCTCAAAGGAAAACGTGGGGGAAGAGCTTCATGACATTGGATTCGAAAATGATTTCTTGGATATGACACCAAAAGCACAGACAGTAACAAAAAAACAACATAAATTGAGCTACATCAAATATAAAAACTGTGCATCAAAGGACACAGCCAAAAGAGTGAAAAGGAAACCCAAGGAATGGAAGAAAATATTTGCAATTCGTGTATCTAATAAAAGGTTAATATTCAGAATGTGTAAAGAACTTTCAGAACTTACACAAAACAACCTGATTAAAAAATGGGCAAGGGACTTGAATACACATTTCTTCATGGAAAATATACAGATGGCCAATAAGCACAGGAAAAGATGCTCGGCATCACTAATCGTTAGGGAAATGCAAATGAAAACCACAAGATACCACATTACACCTATTGAGATGGTTACTATGAAAAATCCAGAAAATAACAAATGTTGGTGAGGATGTGATGATATTGGAATCCTTGTGCCCCGTTGGTGGGAATGTAAAATGGTAAAGCCTAATGGAAAACACTATGGTCCCCTAAAAAATTAAAAATAGAATTACCATATGATCTAGGAGTGATTCCACTTGTGGGGCTTGCAGAGAACACCCATGTTCACAGCAGTGTTATTCACAGTAGCCTAAAGGTGGGAGCAATCCAGGTGTCCATTGGCACATAACTGGATCAACAAAATGTGGTGTGTACATACAATGGAATATTATTTTGCCTTAAAAAGGAAGGAAATTCCGACACATGTTATAACATGGATGAACCTTGAGGACATTATGCTGAGTGAAAGAAGCCAGACACAAAATGACGACTCCTGTTATGATTTCAATTATACGAGGTACATGGAGTAGTTAAACTCATAAAGACAGAAAGTCAAATGGTGGTTACCAGGGGCTGCGGAGTGGGGGATGGGGAGTTACTGTTTAATGGGGACAGAGGTTCAGTTTTACAAAATGAAAAGAGTTTCAAAATGGATGGTTGTCAGGGTGGCACAACAGTGTGAATGAACCTGTTACCACTGAACCTACTGAACTGCACAGTTAAAAATGGTTCAGTGGGCAAGTTTTATGTTGTGTGTATTTTGTCACAATTTTTTACAAAAAGAAACAACTTTGCACCATAGCTAGCAAACAGTCACTGAATGTTATTAAAAGCATGTGACCAGTCACAGAGACACTCAATACATATGCAACAGACACACTCAATACATATGAATTCTACCTGCCCCTGAAAATGAATTCATGCCCCTGTGTTTCTGTCATCCCACCACTCTGGGACTTGGTTTCCAGTCCCTCTTCTCTCCTGTTCCGTCCTTCACATGCAATTGTAACCGTGCCTTCCTCCTCCTTCCAGTCTGGCCAGGTGGGAAGCTTTTCTCAAGGGTGGTTTAACCAGGACAGAGGATGTGTCATTGTGCAGAGGAGTGGCTGGCTGGCTCTTGCTTCCAGATGCTGGACTATCAGAAGTGATTCCAACATGGGCTTCTCCCCAAGTGCCTTGGACCCCTTAGTGCACTGGGGTAATATAGAGAAGGCACCACTCAGTCTGACTCACAGAGCTTAGGGCAATGTTTATGGCACTGTGGCTGCAGGTGGAGCCTGTGGCTCAAAATAGAATCTGAAGAAAAACTTTAAAAGATGAGCCCCTGCCTGTAATATGGTGCCTTTTCTCGTCTCATGGCAAATTGCACCCCTCCCTTCACTGCAACAATCCACACCCCCACAACCAGCCACTGGAGTTATGAAGACACTGAAAGTGGCAGGAAGGTTTGGAGGTTCACCTTTTTGAAGTCTTTGTTTTGAATTGAATAGTGAGCAATATCAGGGAGATAAGCCAGAAGGTTCTTTTTTTTTAAAATAAGCTTCTTAATTCAAGTGTAACATGTATAGAAAAGGAAAAAATGCTAAGCGTTTTCTCACATTTTCTCAAAGTGAACACATGCATCAAACTACTATCCAGACTAAGAAATAAAACATCCTCAGAACCCCCTAGCACGCCCTCCCAGCCACAATCTCCCTGTACCTAAAGGTAACCAGAATCCTATCACCAAGTATTGTTTTTGCTAATTTTTGAATTTTTTCATGAATGAATTTCTATAACATATACTGTTTCTGTGGTAGCTTCTTTAATGCTTCTTTAATGTTGATGAGAGTCATTCACGGGTGTGGAGTGTGACACAAGTTCATTGACTGTCACTGTTACATTGTTTTACGTCGTGTAAATATACAAGAATTTTATGCATTCTACATTTGATGGACATTTGAATTTTTCCATTTTGGGATGGCTATTGCTGCTGGGAACATTCTTATACATTTGGTGCACATATGATTGGGTTTCCATTGAGTATACACTTAGGGATGGAACTGGCAGATCACAGGGTCTGGGTATGCTTATATTTTAGTGAACGCCGCCAATATACTTCCTGACGTGGTTGGATCAAATTACACTCCCACCTGAAAATATGAATTTCATTTGGTCAACATCCTTGCTTATAATTGCTGTTGTTAGTCATTTTAATTTTAATTCTGGTGGATATATAGTGGGATCCCGTGGTACTAATTTGTATTTCACCGAAGACTAATAATGTTATCCCTTTTGAATATTTTTATTGTGCTCCTGGAAATCATTTTTTAAGTTCCTGTGCAAGTCTTTTGCTCAATTTTCATTTTTTTTTATTTTAGTGCTTTGTAGGAGTTCTTTATATATTCAGTAGCTAAGACTGAATGTTAGATGTACATATGGAAAATATTTTCTTATACACGTTCTTTCTCACTTTCAGTGGTATCTGTTAATGAAGAAAAAGCCCAGATTATCAATCTTTTCCATCAAGGTCAATGCTTTTTTCTGCCCTGTTTAGGAAATCTGTGCATACCCCAAGAACATGAAAACATTCTGCTGTGTTAGCTTACAGACGCTTTCTTGTTTGAACTTTCACTTTTAGGTCTACGGTCCGCCTGGAGTTGACTTTTCAGTGTACGGTATGAGGGAGATCTTCAAGATTCATTTTTCTTCCAATGAGTATCTAGTTGACTCAGCACCATTTATTACCTCACTGTTCACTGTAATACAGGTCTGACTTCATTTCTGATGTTTGACTGCTGACAGCTTTCAAGCCCCACTGCTGCTTCTCCACATCGGGCATCTGATGAGAGAGACTGAGCACAGCCTCCCTGGGGCTGGCAGGAAGCTCAAACCCCACAAGCCCTGTCACAGGATGCAAACCCCCGGTGGTGGCCCCACCCTTAACCACCAGGGACACTCACTCTCACTTTCTTTCAAGCCACTTTTGGACTGGCTTTTGTGCCTGCCCTGTCTTCCCCAGGAAAACTCAAGCTGTGAGCAATAAATCTCTTCATACTCTTCTTTAGGCACATGTGGGGAAGTTGATCCCACCAGCCACAGCATGATCACAGCACTCTGCAATGTCACTTTTCTCGTAAATGAAATTACTTTATGTGTGTGGGTCTCTAGACAATTCCACTGGTCTATTTGTCCATACAAATACCAAAATATCTTAATGACTGTAATTTTATAAAAGGTAATTACATCTGCTAGGTTTGGTCCTTCAGTTTTGTTCTACTTTAAGATTATCTTGCTGCATTTGGCCCTTTGCATTTACGTGCGGATTTTAGAATTATTCTGTCAATTTCCACACAGACACTTGCTCACAAACACAAACCTTGCTGAGATTCTGATGAGACTCTTTTGAGTTGCAGATCCATTTAGAAGGAATTGACATCTTTATAATATCGAGTATTCCTATCTAAGAATATGTAATTTCCCTTTATTTAGGTTCACTTTAATTTTTCTTGATACATTTTGTAGTTTTGTATATACAATATCTTTTGTTAAATTTCTTCTGAGGTAGTTGATTATTGTTTGCTATCGTTGCTATGATAAATGGTATTTTTAAACCTTCTGTGTTGTCATTGCTTTTCACGAGGATCTAGAAATATGTTTTTTGTATATTTACCTTGTATCCAGCACCGTGCTAAATTCAGTTATTAATTATAATATTTATCTCTAGGTTCTTTTAGTTCTTTAAATACTTAATCATATTTCGTATGAATAATAAGAGTGGTTTGTTTTTCCTTTTTGTACTTATTGCAAACCCCAGTTTAGTGATTTCCCTCTTAGGGAAAAATCTTTCAGTATTTCACTTTAATCACGGCGAGCACCCTCAGTTTTGTGTGTGTGTGTGTATGTGTGAATACTGTTTATGAGGTTCAGAGAGTTCCCTTCCATTTCTAGTTTGCTGCAAGTTTTTATCATTAGTGGATGCTGAATTTTATCAAATACTCTTTCTGCTTTTAGTGAGATAATCATTGAATATTTTTCCTTTATTTCATTAATGTAGTAAATCACGTAATATTAAACCAACCTTGGATTCCTGGACTAAATCCAACTAAGTTGTGATATAATTTTTATATATAACTTCTTTTGATTTAATAGTGTTTTGTTTATAATTTTCTTTGCAACTGTTTAAAAGTGATCAGCCCAGGCCAGGCACGGTGGCTCACGCCTGTAATCCTAGCACTCTGGGAGGCCGAGGCGGGTGGATTGCTCGAGGTCAGGAGTTCGAGGCCAGCCTGAGCAAGAGCGAGACCCCGTCTCTTAATAATAGAAAGAAATTAATTGGCCAACTAAATATATATAGAAAAAATTAGCCGGGCATGGTGGCGCATGCCTGTAGT
>CAUYRT010070334.1:0-66281 GCA_963574885.1 Lepilemur ruficaudatus | reverse complement strand
GGAGTTTGAGACCAGCTTGAGCGAGAGTGAAGCCCTGTTTCTACAAAAAATAGAAAAATTAGCTGGGTGTTATAGTATGCGTCTGTGGTCCCAGCTACTTGGGAGGCTGAGGCTAGAGGCTCACTTGAGCCCAGGAGTTTGAGGTTGCTGTGAGCTATGATGATGTCACTGCACTTTAGCTGGGGTGACAGAGCGAGATTCTGTGTCCAAAAAAAAAATCAGAAAATTAATATTGATACATCTAATCCTGAGAACCCACTCAAGTTTTGTCAATTGTCTCCATAGAATGTTCTCTAGCAGCAGAATCCAGTTCAGACTCACATATTGCATTGAGTTGTCATGTCTGTCTAGTCTCTAGCTGGGACTAATTCCCTGGTCTTCCCTTGACTTTCATGACCTTGATATTTTCAGGTTATACATCTTTTGGAGGAATATCATAGAAGTGTTGTTGCTTTCTCATTGTATCCTGTCAGGTACCGCACGATTTCAATTTGTCCCATTCCTGATGATGTTCACTTTAGTTTTTTTGTTTGGTTTTTTTGGAGACAAGGTCTTACTCTCTTACCTGGGCTAGAGTGCAGTGGCGTTATCATAGCTCACTGCAACCTCAAACTCCTGGGCTCAAATGGTCCTCCTGCCTCAGCCTCCTGAATAGCTGGGACTACAGGAACACACCACCATGCCCGGCTAATTTTTTCTACTTTTTGTAGAGACGGGGTCTCACTAGGTTGCTCAGGTAGTCTCAAACTCCTGGCCTTAAGCAATCCTCCCATCTCGGCCTCCCAAAGTGCTGGGATTACAGGCACGGGCCACCACAATTTTCTCTGCTTCTGTATTTGTAACTCCTGTGTATTTTTTGAGTTTCTTAGATGTGTAGATTTATGTATTTTATCAAATTGGGGAAGTTTGTGGTTAATATTTCTTCAAATATTCTTTCTGATCCTTTCTATCCCTCTTCTTCTGGGATTTCTATTATGCATGTGTTGGTATTCTTGATGATATCACACAATTCTCTTAGACTCTGTCCATTTTTCTCCATTCTCTTTCTTTCTGCTTCTCAGACTGAATAATTTCAATTGAGCTATTTTCAAGTTTTCTGATTTTTCTGCCTGCTTAAATCTGCTGTTAAACACTTCTAGTAATTTTTTTAAAATTTCAGTTATTATAGTTTTTAGTTCCATAATTCCTATTTGGTTCCTTTTATAATTTCTCTCTCTTTATTGTTATTCTCTATTTTTTGAGACACTGTTCTCCTGGTTTCCTTTAGTTCCTTGAGTATATTTAAGATAATTAATTTAAAGTCTTTATTTAGGAAGTTCAAGATCTATTCTTCCTCAGGGACAGTTTCTTTTTTTCTTATGAGTATGGCACATTTCATTATTTCTTGTATGTCTCATAATGTTTTTGTTGAAAAGTGGACATTTTGAATATAATGGTGTGGTAACCCTGAAAAGCAAATTCTCCCCTTCCTAAAATTTGTTGTTGCTTGCTTACTGTAGGTGGTAGTTGTTTGTTTAGTGACTTTTCTAAACTATTTTGTAAAGTTTGTATTCTTTGAATTGCGTGGTCTCTGCAGTCTCTGTTCCTTTAGCTTGGTGGTCATCTAACGGTTTAACAGAGATCTCCTTAAACTCCTATAGCCAAAAAAGAAAAAAATACTCTCAGGTTTTTGCAAATTGGCTCTGTATTGGAGCCAATTCATCCATGCTTATCCAGGCCATTTATTACTCTGCCTTAGCCTTCACTTCCTACTTGGGCTAAGCCTAAAGAGCAGCCAGAGGTGGGGCATATGGTCTTCTCAGACCTTTTCTGAGGATGTGTCCTGTCCTGGGCATGCATGTAGCCTTCTTGATTCCTTTGTACACAGAAGCTTTTCAAATCCTTATTCCTCAAGTATATCAATCCCCAATTTTTCTTCTCAGGCTTTCTACATGTCTGTTGTTTGCCCTAAATGTTATCTTTTGCCCTAGGAAGCTGGGGTTTATTCATTTGCCTTCCAATGTTTTTCAGAAACCTCTTCCACATAGGCACTTCTCTATGCTGAGAGAGTTTTGAGTTAGGTGAAACAAAGGTAAGACTCTTGCATCAGTCCTTCAGGGACCCCTAAACAGGTCAAAACAATTTCTTAGGAACAAGGTTCTCTCTGTTCCCTCCTGAACTGGGAGGAACATGGGCTGTTGTCTAGACTGCTGCTACACTGGATAAGGGGATTGGGCAGCTGTAAGCTAAAAAATGACAAATCTCTCCTACCATGTTTCAATGGCCATTCTTCTTTCTGATTAAGCATTTGCTTGGTTGCTGTCAACCTTTGACTATCTTCTGGAGTTCCAATAAAATTGTTTCTGACAGTTTTTGCCAGTTTTTTTTTCAGTGTTTTTAGAAAGGAATAGGACTTTGGAGTTCCCCACTCCACCATTTTCATTGAGATTGGCACCAATATATTTCAGACGTTGGCACCAGTATATCTCCCTTGATTTGTAATTCCCTTTCCCAATAGTTAGAAACCCAGCTGCCATTATCCTTAATATATGTACTTATTAGATTGGTTCTTCTGTATGCAACCAATATTCTCACTCTGTTGTCATCCTGTCCCCTGAATGGGAACATTCCTCTCTGCTCTGCTCTGCTTCTCCTTTCCAGGGGCCCCTCTACCGTAGATCTCCTTTCATCCTGTTTGGGACTAACACAAGAACTTGAATGTGCAGTGTTTTATTTATTGGTCATGTTTTAACAACTTTACAGAGAGTTTATATAGCTGATGTTGAAATAAGAAAAAAATACTGTTAGAAACAAAGTACACTTATTTCCAAATTTTGATGAATTCCTCTTAGGCATTCTATGTGTCATTCTCATGCTATAGCTAGAAACAAGTAGTATTCTTATTCAGGGATGGAAAAATACAGGCAAGAAGTCCACTCTTCATGGTATCCAACACATTTCTCATAAGCAGTTACAGAAGCACCCTCTCGGGGAATCCTATAACATGTTGTTTGCCAACTCCCTCTTCCACCCCCAGCAGCAGCTCTTCCAGACCATTGCTTTCCTCAACACCCCACACCATATTCTTTCTTTTACTTCACTTCTAGCAGATTGACTTGGCTATTTGTTTTTAAGAAAATAAAGGCAATCAAACCTTGTCTTCACTATCCTTTCCCCCCAAAACCTATTTAGAGCTGCCAGGGGAAGATTCAGGTTTTGTGGTGCCTAAGCATACAGAACTGGGGAAGGGGACATTTAAAAAAAATGAATATCAAAAAAAATCTTACTTTTACAAGTTTTATAAACACATATGACCATTCTAAATCATTGCCACAGTCTCTCTCAGGGGCCCTGGAAGGAGTGGAGGGAGAGTAGCTGAAGGTCAAGATGTCAAGCAGCCCTTGATAGCCACACTAATGCTTCTCTCCTCCAGAAGTGGCAGTTGCAGTCCTCATAGTTGTCCCTGTCCTCCTCCTCTTCTTCCTCCTCCTCCTCCTCCCATCCAAGGCAAATTCACCCTGCTAGGCCCCAGATCCTCCATGAAGTCTCTGATTTACTTCCCCCCCCTTTTTCTTTATTGGATCGCTCACTTCAAGTTACAAATATGATCCTGTTCTTTTCAACCTTAAAAACAAAGTAAGCAATCAACCCTAACCAAGTCAACTCCCAAATTCCTCCAGTTCCAAATTCCTTTCTAGCCGCCCAATTATTTTCTTGCCTTTCACAACAAAATTTTGGAAAAACCACTTTCCTCCCTCCCCATTTCCCCTTTGTTTCTCAATTTATTGCACTCTTGCCTTGGCGCTCATAACTCTGCTGAAACTGCTTTGGCTAAAGTCACCAGTGACTATTTTGTTCACTTTAAGTTTATTAGTGATTTTGAAAAAAAGCAGCCATTTGAATTAAAAAAGTAATTAATGGTTCCCACGGCAGCTCAAATAATAAAAAATGTCTAAAATAGAATTAAGTGTCCCCTACCCCCTTTAAGTATATTCCTCTGACTGTCCACCTTTGACAACTTCATGTTTACTGCCCCTACATTTTGCTTGGTCCAACCAAACCCAAAACAGATATATATGCAACCTCAGCATTTCTCTCCCTTTCTCTTTCTCTTTGTCTCTTTTTCTCTTCTCCCTCTGTCTCCCCTTCACTCCTCCTTTTCTTCTAAATAAAAATTACATCACATTATACACACTCTTCTGTAACTTGTTCTTCAGTTAACAATATATCATTGCTATACTTACAAGTCAATACCTGTAAATCTATCTAAGTCTTTTTCACAGCCATAAAATATTCCACAGTAAGGACATAATATGGTTTGTTAAACTATTTCCTTATTGAAGAGTATTAAGGTTCTTTTGATTAAGTTGAACCATGAAAACTTCTATTTTTATAAGCTTGTTTTTGTTTTGTTTGTTTTCTATTATAATGTTATAGTAAATATCCATGTAGATGCATCTCTATAAACATTTGTTTCTACAGATAAATTCCAAGAAGTAGGGTTCTGGTTAACGGTGGGTATATTTTACTCCCAGATCGCTTTCTTAAAAGGTTGGCGTAATGTATGGTCCCACAAATGACCTTATGGAAAGTTATAAGTTACAATATCCTCTTTTCAGCACTTCTTACAGCAGATTCTCCACAGCTGACATTGTATTTGTCGTTACTGACCATATCTTCTCTAGTGGCACAATTTCAATCAGTTTTCCAGCTGCCTCTTTTTGGTTTCTTTCTCTAGCTTCTCTTCTTCTGTTTGCCCCTAGATATTGTATACTACGTGGTTTTACCCTGGCTCAGTTTTCTAATTAAGCTAAATGCTCTCCTTAGGTAAGTTCATGGTTTCAACTAGAATCTTAACCCTCAGCTCACCAGCCTAAAATGGGACTTTACCTGGATTAGAAAAAGATTCCCTTGTTTAAGATGTTTTACCACCATCTTCCAGAAAAATGTGGTAAGAACTATTCAATAGCTGTTCAGTATTCTACAATATGTCCTCTAGAATATGTAGTACAAGCTCCACCATTATCACCAATGGTTATGCTTTCCATTCTTCTCCTGAGTCCTAACTTCTATATCAAAATTGTCTACTAGATATTTCCACCTGAATGTTTTACAGACACCTTCACTATAAAAAAAGCCCTTGTTTAACTTATCACCCACTTATTTTCTTAGTAAATGAGACTCCCATTATACTCAGGTGAATAACTTAGAAACCTGGAAATCCATCTCTCTTTCTGTCAATGCCCATCTGATATGTTACCAAGTCCTACTGCTTTGATCTCATCTTCCTCCAATTTTTTTTCTATCTCATTTCAATCCTGAGTGCTGCTGTCCTGATTATCCCTTTCATAGACTTCTCTATGTGAAGAATGTGCCAAATTCTTCAATGTCCACATTGTCAACAGACTAAAATTTAAACTTCTTAGCATGGCTTAAAAAATTCTTTGTCTCCAAAGTATCATTTTTCAGCTGTGCGTAATATCTTGATGCTCTACTTAGGTTATTAGCTTAAGGAGACTTAGGTTTTACCCAGTTTTCTATGATAAATAAGGACAGATGTGGGTTTTGTGGTACTTGAAGCTTATACAAGCTTGTATAATACAATTATACAGAAAAAGTACAGAATTATCTTTATTTTGCAAATAGGGTCATGGGAACACATTGTTATGGTTCCTCCCCTGTCCTTGGAAGGGCCTATGAAAGTGAGGGGTCTTGAAGGTTAATTTTCATTAGCTTCATGAGTAACTACCTGTGACTACAAATCATTTTACAATAACAAACATTTGGGCATATATGTTTTTTCTCTCTTTTCGATTATTTCTCAAAGATTCTAAGTTACTGTGACACTTTTCACCTTGAAAGAGGTGAGAAAGAAAGGAAACGGTCATTTCTAAGCACCTATAATATCAAGCAGTTTATGTATTATTTAATTTAGTCCATACTACCAGCCTGAAGGAGGTATTAGCTCCTATTTTACAGATCAGGAAAACTGAGGTGCAGTGCATTTAAATATCTTGCCCAAGGTTGGTCACGCATCTAATAACTGGTAGGGTCTGGAGCCTAACCCACATGTTATTCCAAATCTCATGCTTTCCGCATTACTTCGTGGTGTCTCCACAGCCTCATTAGCTTCACAGCAATACACTCTGGAGGCTATTGCTGAAAAATCTAGTTTCAGTTTTCTGTTTTGAGGAAGGCAGAATACAAAACTTGGAGAGTCCTGACCTGTTTCTTGCAAGAAGGTCATTTAAATGAACAGTGGCTAGACTTTCTCAGGAGAATTTAGGAGAAAGCGACTTGGCTGTTCCTGCTTGTATACTGCTTACAGATCTGCAATGCCTTTGGTTCAGCATGCATTTCTTGGAAGGAACAGGGTGTCTGAAGCCACGGACCTAGGTTGGGGTCAGGTCCTGCTATTTCCTACTTGAGTGGCCTTGGGTAAGTCATTGAACCTCTCACATTCTCATTTTCCTCCTCTGTGCAACGAAGATACTAAGTAACAAAACCAGCCTCACCCCAGGCAGTTTTGACTGTCAAATCTTATAATGTGTGTGCAAGCACTAGTAAACTCCAATGTCACTGAGATATTTGTAACACTGGTAGCAGCTCCGCTTTCTTGTCCATCAGCCTCCAGGTAAGGGCTTGTGACAGCTGGGCAGAATGCACCCGATGGCCCCCATCAGGGTTAATTCTTGGAATGCCTCTGCCTAGACTGAAGCCTGCCAGGTGATTCCAGGGGGCGTCTGGGCTATTACTCCTGAATGCCCAGTGCACTGGGAGCCGCAGAGGCTGTGCAAAGTCAGATTCTGGGGAATCCTTTCCTTCCCAAGCGTGCCAAACGTCTCATTATTACATGCAACTTGTAACATTCTAACTACAGTTTTGTCCAACTGTCCCTTTGCTCTGTCTTGGGTGCCGACGCATTTATCTTGGAATTTTATCTGCCAGGTAAGAAATCTTTAGTCTCGTCGGGGTTAATTCTGGGGGCAATTTGTTCTGGGAAGCCAGGAGAAAATAAAAATCTGTTTTGAACAGGCGTTTGAACATCCTTCACCGGACGCACGTTTAAAGGTAGTGTCACCGGCATTAGTTTTTATTTTCCTTAATAAAAAAAGAAAAAAGATGCGTAGACAATTTCCAGTCCCAAAGACTGAGCTCATCACCGCCTCAAGCGCGAAGCTGCGGCTCGGCGGCTCCCGGCCCGCCGCCCCCGACCCCCACCGCAGCCGCACGGAGGTAGCTCGGCCAGCCCGGCCGGCGACGGCCGCACAAAGAGCCAGGCAGGCGGCGGCCCGGCCGAGCCGCAGAAAGTAGTCCCGACCACGCCGGCTTCAATGTTGTTGCACGTCGCTGCACGTCCTCCGCGGGGAGGGCCGCAGCGGCCGGCCCGGGAAAGAATCCCATTGGAATGCGCCGCCGGGAGGCCTTTTGCTTCCAGCTCGCCTCTACCGGCCCGGCCCATCTCCCGGGGTCTCCACGCAGAGGCGGTGCGCGCGGCCCCCGACTTCTCCTCCGGACTGCACGGGAGGCAGCGCCGAGGGAGGGGGCCTCCCGCGCGCAGGGACACGCGGCGGCGGATCGTATTCCTGCGCCGCATCCCTGCGCCGCTGCGCGAGAGGAAGAGGCTGAATGAGGAGCTGCGCGGGGGAAGCGGGGCGCCGGGGGAGGAGGCGGCGGCGGGATGGAAGCAGACGCTGGCGTCGCGCGAGCCCGGGGCAGAGCGGCGCGCTAGAGAGGGCGGCGGCGGCGGCGCGCGCGGAGCCTTGACGTGCCCCTTTCTTTCTTCTCCGTCTGGGAAGCTGGGAAGCATGAGCGTGCAGACC
The DNA here is from genome assembly GCA_963574885.1 of Lepilemur ruficaudatus. Taxonomy (NCBI): domain Eukaryota; kingdom Metazoa; phylum Chordata; class Mammalia; order Primates; family Lepilemuridae; genus Lepilemur; species Lepilemur ruficaudatus. Next base: position 58,479 of record CAUYRT010070334.1, on the reverse strand, counting down.
TGCCGCTGCGGCGGCCGCCCCGGCTCCTCGCCTCCCCCTCTTCTGGCCGCCCCTCGCCGGTGAGAGGAGCGAACGCGAGAAGGAAGATGGGGGCCGTCCTGAGAAGCCTCCTGGCCTGCAGTTTCTGTGTGCTCCTGAGAGGTAGGGAGAGGGTGTGCGTGTGTGTGTGTGGAGGGGGACAGGAAAGTTGGTGGGATTTGGGGGGAGGTGGCCTTGTTTTGTGTGTCTGGGGGAGGGGAGGTGAGGGAGGCCGGGAGGGAAGAGGGGAAGAGAAACGAGGAGAGGCCTGGTCGTGGAGGAGAGAGAGAAAGGGGCCCGGGAGCAGGGGCTGTGCGCACCGCCTGGCCACAATGCAGACCCTTGCCTGGCGCTCCAGACCTTATCTGGACACATCGGAGCCTCAGTCCGGGCTGCTGGTCCTTGCCCCATTCTTTCGGAATGACTGAGTGTCCGTGTGCCTCTTTCTGACCGGAGTCATCAGGGAAAAGGGTCTTTGTACGCATTTAGGCTTTTAAAATGTTGGAGCCCAAGATGCTTTAACACTGGCCTTCTCCCTCGAAGCCCCCCTTTTCCGGGTCTCTAAGGTGAACTTTTAAAGCCCTCTCCCAATTTTTCCAGGCTTTGTTACAACTAATAATTGGCTTCCGTTTGGGATGTAATGATCCTGGGTGAGAGCGTAGTTGGAAAGTGACTCTGGGGTTATAGGTCGAAGCCTTTCAGCTTTGGGAATCTTCTGGGCTTCAGCCGATAGTAAAATAGACACGTTGCCCTTGTAACCTCTGGTATTCAGGGCTTGCCCCTATTTTCGGAGTCTGCAAGTGTACAGTTGGCACCAAGTGGGAAAGTCATCCTTGTGTGAAGGGTAGCCGATCCTGGGACCTAAATTACCATTTGCTGTGCACCCCGTGGGGCTGCTTGGCACTTTGGTAAATAACATACATAGACTGTTCTGGATAATTTGCCCTGGGAATCGCTTAAATTCGATTGTCCTGTGATGTTTTGAGTTGGACTGCAGAACTGACACATAACGCTGTGACTTTTGTGACAGTTCACAAGGATTTTTGACTGGCCTACATGATTTTTGATAGCTCTTCTTAAACTTGTTAGTGTTGAAGTTGAGTCTGATGCTCTTGAACATTTACCAGTAGAGGAATTTAAGCATTGCTTGATGCAGTGGCTTGTAGTTTTGGTTTTGTTGAAATTCTCACTGGTTTTCATGGTTAGTTCTTTCAGTTGTGGGACCACTGGAGTCTCTGGAGATTTTTAGGTATTTAACAAGCTAAACTTTTGTGAAGTCCGCTAAAACTTGCGAAGTTTACAGAACACGATAGTAACTAATGATCTTATGACAGGTGTGTCATTTCTGTGTGTGCAGTATATATATATTTTGGATGAGAGTGACTTTTGAGGAGGAGGAATTTTTTGTTTTAGTTACTCTATAATCATCATCATTCTGTTTCTGTGATATATGACTTATACTTAATAATTATGACTTACTGTGAGCATGTCCCAAACTATGTCCACGTGTAAAACCCAGACAGATAGTGCTCATTTGATTTTCATGGCAGAGAATTTAATGCAGTGTTATGTACTTGCGAGGTTTAATAGTACCTGTTTATTTTATAGTATACACTATTGAAAAGGGTTTTGCTACTATACCTGTGAGGAACAATTATATTTGATATGAGAATTCTGTATCTATTTCAAGATAGAAGGTTAATGGAGTTAACAAATAGGAGAACCACCTGATTGGCTACAGTCTTGGGGAAATCTAAATCTGTAATTTGGGGTGCTTCTGGTTGCCCAGTTGTATTTCTTGTAGGGGAAGGGTGTGATGTAAATACTGTTTGTTTATTTTAACACTGGGATTGATTCCAGAGTTGGGTTTGTTCCTTACTGGAGTTAGAGAAGTTGCGCTTGCAGTATTGTTTTCAAGTATGATATTATGTAACAAGACCTAGAAGAGGTAAAAGTTTAAATTGTGTCATTTCCACAAGCAAAGTTTTCAAAAGTGGAGCTCTCTTTTTAAATGAAACAAAATAATGGTATAAGGTGGTCTTTGTATTTAACAGTACTGTGCTTAACAGTGAGTGCATATAGTTTGCACTAACAGTGTTTTTTTTTCATAATTTAGGTTCTCTTCACTTCTCGATATTGTCATCCTCTGTTATACTAATATTTAACCTTGGACTCCAAGGAGAAAAATGTGATTGATTTGTTGCTTTTAGATAATTTTTCTTCACAGAAGAGTTGGAGCTTTAACATTGGGTGTTTGGTTATGTGAGAGTTTGGGAGAACATTTGTCCGGTAGCCTTGTTTAATCAATAGCTGAAAGCCAGAGAATGCTGTTATAAAATGTGCTGTATCCCTATCTCTGTCTTCGGGTGACAGGGTGTAATGGAAAGATTTGGGAGTTTCAACACCAAAATCTTGGGTTTAAAGCCCAAGCTTCACTATATTGTAACTATGGTTCCGCTCTGGTCAACTTCTGTGGATCTCAGTTTTTTTTTTTTTTTTTTTGGAGACAGAGTCTTGCTCTCTTGCCCTGAGTGGAGTGCAGTGGTGTTATCATAGCTGACTGCAACCTCCAACTGCTGGGTTCAAATGATCCTCCTGCCTCCCGCGTAGCTGGGATTACAGGCATGTGCCACCAAGCCCAGTTAATTTTTCTATTTTTTGTAGAGACAGGGTTTCACTCTTGCTCAGGCTGGTCTTGAACTCCTGAGCTCAAGCGATCCTCCCTCCTCGGCCTCCCAGAGTGTTAGCATTGCAGGTATGAGCCATGCACCTGGCCTGGATCTTAGTTTCCTTACCTGTAAAATGTGGGTAATGATACCTGTCTAATTTACAGAGTTATTGGGTGTATTGAATGAAGTAATGAAAATGCTTTGCAAATATTGTTTTTTGTGATAATTTTTGATTGTTTATGAACATATCCTCAAATGCTAGGGATTTGAGATTTAATTTGTAAGAGCCACGAATTCTTAAAGGTGAAAGATATCTTGACCATTCACATTTAACCACTTCATTTGCAAGTGGGGAAACTCAGATTCAGAGCTATTATAACTTGATCAAGGTTCTACAGCAAATTAATGGTAGAATAGATTTATTATTCATTTTTTAGCAAATATGTGTGGAATACCTGCTATGTATCAGCCTCTGGTACAGTGGAGAGCAGAACAGACATGGACTCTGCTCTAATGGACTTCACAATTTAGGTTGCCATTCTCACCACTCGCGTAGTTCCATTCAGGCATTGATGAGAAAAAATTGTATCTGATTTTCTAGAGGAAATATTTTTGATAAGAATATAAATTGGAATATCATGAGTATGTATAATCTATGTAAATACCACACCTTAGCTTTTTTTTGAGAAGGCTTTTGTTATATAAAAATTCTTTGCTACTATTTTGTTTTGCTTTGGTGGGGTGGTGGTAAATACTGCCAGAACAAACACTAATGTTTCTTTCCTGTCTTATATTTGTAGTAAAGCTTTTTACTTTAAAATGATGTGTTATAAAGTCTTAGGGAGGTAGAATGGATTTTTGAGTGGGAATCAGCATTAAGTTATGGCTCTAAGTTTGCCGTTAGCTAGGTGTGACCTTGGGCAAGTCACTTAATCTCTGTACACTTTATTTGGAAATTCATAATTCATGTTAACATGTTAAGGACGCTGATAAGTCCTGAGATAAAGGACCCGTTTTAACTGTATTTAACATAATATTTCCCAGACTTGACAATTAATTTTTTCATAAATTCCTTTTAACATTCTGTTGAACCTTTGTTCAAAGAACCACACTTGGAGAGAACTTGGACTAGATAATCCTTTAAGTATTAGATTGATTCATGTGAATTGTTGCTATTTGGTGACAATTTCATATAGTTCAATCTTGTGTTTTTATCACTACTCACTTGGCCTTAGGTTTGCTCATATGGCTAGAGAATAATTTGGTTATGAAACTTTAAGTTTTCAGTTCGTTGTTATCAGAAGGGCTAACTGATTTCTCAGGGTTCAGTTTTTCAGAGAATATTTTTCTTTGCTTTAATTGGAGGCTTTTCAATGTGTTGAATGGAACTACTGTGTCTTTATACATGCTTTGGCTAGCAGAAAGTACTTTTTTGAATAACAAGGGAGAGTTCTGTGAAGGGGTATATAACTGGAAAGTATTTTATGAGAACTTGTGTTTTTGTTTGAATATTTTGAACATATTGGAAAAACAAGCAAGACAGGTTGTAGTGCTGTTTAGGCCATGGGTAAGTACTCTGAAAAAAATCCATTTGCATCATGGAAATTTTATCTAAAGTTTGTATTTGGAGAAGATTATAAAGAAGGGTGCTATAGCAGAAAGGTATGGGCTTTGTTATTAAACAGGCAAAGTTCGAATCTTCTGCCACTTTATGTAGCTTTGGACAAGTTACTTAGACTTAATTTCCACTCCTGTTACATGGGGATAGTAGCTTACAAGATTTTTCTGAGAAGTGATGAGATGTGAAGGGGTAATACAGTGCACAGTTAATAGTAGACATTGAGTAAATGGTTGCCATTATTAAAATAGCCAAATTAAAAGAAATATTAATGCTCAGGAAAGACTGGTAGAACATTTTAAATGTCTGCTATGTTCTAGGTACTGTTTTTGGCAGTTGACAGTTTTAGGCCAGTGGTCTTTGAACTTTTTTTTGACTCTTCTGTGACTGAAATAAAAGCTTCATAAAGTACTTTTACTTCTGACATTTTCTGTTTTGTTTTATGTAAAATAGAATGGCCACTACTAAATTTATTTTACCTTCTAAAGGATTGCAACCGTAACACTTTTTAGGTGATAATTATTATTAAATAAGCTAGAGAATAGATAGTTCATTTCATTGTGATATTTACTTATTAAAGAGTTAAGGATGGGCAAAATAATTTTATCAAAACATTCTCTAATTGAGAAATTGTGTTATTTATTTACAGTAATTAAAATTATTGAATTGATGGACTTCTCTGAACAGAATTGATAGATGCCATACTGAGTTCCCGCATTGCATGTTTCACTTTTTGTATGCATGTTTATCTTCTGTAAAATAAGCCTTGTCTTAATGAATAAAACATTGCTCTATGTGAATAACTTTGTTGTTTCAGCTCACTGCAACCTCAGACTCTGGCCTGGGCTTAAGTGACCCTCCTGCCTCAGCATCCTGAGTAGCTAGGATTACAGGTGTGCAACACCATGACCAGCTAATTTCTAAATTTTTTGTGGAGATGGGGTCTCGTTCTGTTGCCCAGGCTGGTCTCAAACTCCTGGCCTCAAGTGATCCTTTGGCCTTGGCCTCCCAAAGCCTTGGATTACAGGCGTGAGCCACTACGTCAGGTTCAGTGTGAATGAATTTGAAATTTAGTCAAATACATGGACTAGGCAACCTAAGAACAAGCTATTTGCCCTTAAAATTATTTATCTTAGAGTACAGTTTCTCATGTATTGTATAAGAAATTGTCCATACAAGGAAAACACTGTTATTAGATTGTAGTAGCACATGCTTTTGTTTCTCAAGCTGTTTGTGTTATTTGTAGCAGTAATTATTCTCATAAAAGGGTCAAGCTGTTCAGACATGAGGCTAGAAAATATTAAAATGTGCTCGGGCTCTGTTTGGTGAAAATTATTGATACTTTGATGCTGTGATCCTGTTAGGTGTACTATAACTTGTTAGTTTTAGTTTCTGTGATACCTTGCTCAGAAGGACCATGTGTAAATGCTTAGATATTTTGGAAGTAATTTCAGGAGGATATTGGGGATGTAGAATGAAATATTGTTAGGCAAAAAACTGCATTTAGTTACGTAAATTATAATTGACCCCCGGCCTAGAGTTATTGCTGAGGTTCTTAATGAAAATAAAAAGGCAGAGGTGAATATGGTCAGCAGTAGTCATTTTTTTTTTCAGGAAAATAGTTACCCAAACATTGGAAAACTGTACCTGTATCACATTATGTATGTTTGAAAAGAGGCTGTTTTCTCTGGTGGTCTTCATTGTTGTTTTATCACACTAGACCCAAACGCATCAAGTAAAGGATTATAGGAATAGAAGTCTTCCTCATTATTGGCTTGCTTTATTGGGAGGTGTAGTTTAAGTACTCTGTATTCATATATCCAGTTTAAATATACCATATTTTGCACATCTGAGAAAGCTGACAGCTGAACTTCATTAGCATGGACTCTTAGCTATACATTGTATGGTCTTTATTTGTAACATTCTTGATTTATGCTAATGAAGAAATAGCCCTTAGATGAAAGGTTTCTCAAGTGTAGATATTTTTCCCCTTTATATACCACTGTGTGCCAGAACTTTGCACATATCGGATATTGTTAATTTTACGTTTAAAGCAATATAAAAAGATGTGAGGTTTCATGACATTTATGTAGTCTCATTTGGAGCTTCATTTTGTGTATTGTCTCAAATCGTTTATGAGACATACTTAAGTTATAAATTTTAACTATTATAAAGATTTCTTAGTACAGATTAGATATGTTAAACAGATTACTCAGAAAAAATCAGCATGTTTATGTCTAAGGTTGAATTTTAAGTGTGGATTGTGTACTTTGTTTTCTGGTTTCAGGATATATAACTGTTGCATTAATACATATTCTCAAGTCATTTTTTGATCCAGTTTTGTGGAGATATAGTTCACATACCACAAAAATCTCCATTTTAAAGAGTCCGAATTCCAGTTTTTAGTATACTCACAAGATAACCATCATCACTGTCTAATTCCAGAACATTTTCATCACCCTGCAAAAAAACCTTGTATATCTTAGCAGTCACTTCCCAATTCCCCTTTCTCCCAGCTCTGGTAACCATGATTCTATTTTCTGCCTCTATGGCTGTACCTATTCTGAATATTTCATGAGTGGAATATAGGCCAGGCACAGTGAGTGACTCATGCCTGTAATCCTTGCACTTTGGGAAGCCAGGGCTGAAGGATTGCTTGAGGCCAGGAGTTTGAGACCATCCTGGGCAACATAGTGAGACTCTGTCTCTACAAAAAATAAAAAAAATTAACTGGACTTGGTGGCATATGCCTGTAGTCCCAGCTACTTGGGAGGCTGAGGCAGGAGGATTGCTTGAGCCTAGGTGTTGGAGGTGCAGCGAGCTAGGATGACACCTGCACTCCAGCCCAGGCAACAGAGTGAGACCTGTCTCAAAAAAAAAAAAAAAAAAAAGGAATATAGTATGTGGGCTTTTGTGTCTAGCTTCTTTCACTTTGTATGATGTTTTCAAGGTTCATCCATGTTGTGGTATGTATCAATATTCCATTCTTTTTTATGGGCGAATTGTATTGCTGCATGGATATATGAAGTACTTTTGAATGAGTGTGGATTTGATTATTGGAGTCTTTACCTTGAGAAATCATTTTTGAAATCTCAGCTTTTGAAGTTACTGAAATAGACATTAAAAATCTTAAGTTCCTGTTTTTCTACTATAGAAGCACTCAGTATTTCACCTGCATGTTTCTGAATAGCCCTATTTTGAATATCCCTGTAACCTTTTTACCAAATTTATATCTAGAGTAATAAGATGGAGGGGTATTAGAAATTACCTGGTACAACTTTTTTATTTTATAAATCAGAAAGACGAATGACTAACCTAAGGCCAGATTGCTGGTACTCTGGACAATAATTTTGTATGTAGTACTTTATGTATGCACTTAATTTTACCTAGACCTGATTATGGTTTTGAAAATGATACTAATCACTTTTGATGAGGGGGGGAAATGCTAATGTGATTTCAGAGTTTGCAAGCAAGTGGTTTGTATAGTACTGTACTGTGAATGAAAACAAATCCAGACTTAGGTAAGGAGAATTTATTTGAATAGGAGAACATGCTTACTACAGGATCTGTAAGCATCTCAAAATAAAACAGAAAATGGCTTTCATTTTATAGGGAGGGGTGAGCAAGACTAGCAGGAACTTTGTGGGAGTATGGGCCAAGTGGGTAAGGGTGAGCAGATTGCATGATCAGGATGGTTTAACTAGAAAAAAATTTTTTTTCTGCAGTCAGTCAATGGTCAGAATGAGGGAGGAAGTTTAGGTCTAGCCAAGGTTTCCGGGCTTGGGGGAGGAGAGAAGCCTGACTAAAGTTTGTTCAAGCCAAGTCAGTGGGTAAGAAATAGGCAATTGTGATGAGCACTTGTTGGTCTCCATGTTGTTTAAAACAAAATCTGTGACTATTAGGGGTAGAATAAGAGTCTTTGTGAACTTGATCTCATTGGATTTGGCCTGATTATGTACATAGGTGTAGCAAGAATAATAATTTACCATATAGGTCTATAGGTTTGGTTTGCTTAAAGTTTTTTAAGGAATCTAAGATTGGACTTTAAAAAGCCTTTTGAGGCTAGGGAAGTAAGTCAAGAACTCACCGTCAGGTTTCACCTGCAGTATCTATAGATTTGGGTGAATTCCTGTCTTCTTGAGGTTCTCAGAATATTCAAGGGTGTCTGGGCCTGTCAGGAAGTGATCTTAATTTACCTGTAAGTTGGGAACTGTGTAAGCTAGGTAGATACCAGGCCAGTTTTCCTAAGAGGACTATAAGCAATGGCTCATAAAGTCAGCTGTAGCTTCTTAAAAGTGTCTGGTCATATTTGATTAACACGTTGACTGCCATGTGAGTTCTATATAACTTAGGCTAGTTTAGAGCCTAAAAATGTGGATTGCAACGCATATAACTCACATAGAAAACAATAAAAAAATAACAAATTCGAAAAACACCGTGGCCCCAGGGAAAAAAATTTGTTTTTCTAGTGTGGCAGTCAATATGTTAAGTGAGCATCATTTTTAAATATAGCATTTCAGTCAAAACCTTATTTGCATAACTAATGTTTCCAACTAGAAGGCAGACTTATGGAATCTTTGCAAGCAGCTATATTGCCATGAAAATAAGAATACTCAGTAGTTTGGAGAAAAGCATAAATAAATGTTTTATTTTGGTTTACAGAAATATGGTCTGCTTAAATTGTTGTGACTTATAGATAGCTTAAGAGAAAAGAGAAAGGGGTTCCTTATATCCAGAAAATAGGACATTAAAGCATCAGCAATATTTTAAACAAAACCTGTAATCATCCTTCATCAGTTTATTCAGTCCTGTGTAATTAATTCTTGTTCTGCTGGATCTGTGTTCGTAGTCTAATGAACCCATCTGTTTCTTCGCTAGCTGTTTGGAAATCCTGACTCAATCCACTAGTGAGGTTTCAAAGTTATTTAAGTGATGCCATCAGAAGCCTGTGCCTGGCATAGCCCTTTTCATTGAAGAGAAGCACTCTGGCCTGTAGCTGTTTTGCAGGTGCTTTCAGAGAGGCATCAGAGTAAAACAAGAAACTATCTGTGGATATCAAAAGACTTAAAATGGTGGTGATTAAACTATTACTGATAATCTAAAAGTGAAATATCTGTTGAGAATTTGTTACAGAAAATAATGCAGTTGACAAGGAAGTTAGGTACTTTTTTGTAGCATGTAAACCAAAGTCACGTAAATCCAAAAAATGTTAGATAGAATATCTTATAAGCATAATGATTAACCTTATTTTAAAGAACAGTACAGGATAGTACTGAACAGTACAGAACAGTACAGAATAGTACAGGATAGTACAGGATAGTACATGTTATTTATGAATATAGATGGACGCAGTCTTAGCAAAGAAAAAGAATTAAGATATATAATAATCCTGAGACATAATGTGCCATGAGTATCTCAAGCATATGTAGAGTATATCAAGAATATATCAAGATTATCAAGCAAAAAGATTTAGTCAGAGGCCAGGGTGCGGTGGCTCATGCCTGTAATCCTAGCACTCTGGGAGACTGAGGCAGGAGGATCTCTCAAGGTCAGGAGTTCGAAACCAGCCTGAGCAAGAGTAAGACCCCGTCTCTACTAAAAATAGAAAGAAATTAATTGACCAACTAAAAATATATAGAAAAAGTTAGCTAGGCATGGCAGCGCATACCTGTAGTCCCAGCTACTCAGGAGGCTGAGGCAGAAGGATTGCTTGAGCCCAGGGGTTTGAGGTTGCTGTGAGCTAGGCTGATGCCACAGCACTCTAGTTCGGGCAACAGAGTGAGACTCTGTCTCAAAAAAAAAAAAAGATTTAGTCAGTCTGGAGTAGGTTCTTAACATCTACATAATAAAATTCTGTAAGTAAGTGATGTGAATTCTCAATTGAGAACTATCTAGAAAATACTGTATTCAAATTAAAGAAGTCAAATTGTGACCAAGTTAACATTAAGGAAAAAAACCTCTGAAATTATGACTGATGACACTAATACTGTTGTCTAATGTTAGGCATAGTGGCAGGACTCTGATCAATAGACATGAACAATGAGGGCACTGATGAATTTAAAGGAACTTCTCACCTTCCTAGAACTTCTGAAATATTCATATTGATAGCATTTTATCCATACAAGCTTAACCCAGGGAGGGTTAAGCATCTCTTTTGATTTGACAGTGCTTCCCGTATGAATCATAACATTTGGCCAAATAAACAATTAGTTTTAACATCTCTCTTTTATTAGGTGAAAGAATAAATTCTTTGTGATTTTTCTGAGGGTCACCTGGGAAATTTCAAAGAAGTTGTTGGTGTGAGAGGCATTATTTAGGATTTGATTTTGAAAAGGCAGTATGTCAGAAGTCATCAGGAGGTTTGAACACTTGAAATAGTATCATGGGTCAGTGAGGAAAAAAGTATTTGGCTACATATTTAACCAAAGTGACAAAAGGAAAAAAAAAAACATTTAAAAAATTAAGTGTAGGCTGTAACTTGGATGGTAAAGAATCTTAACTCTTTCAAAAGTGAGAATACTTTCTTAATGAAGGACACAATACAGTCAGCAACAAGCATAGGAAATTTTGGTAAGATAAAGAATCTTTACTTTCTAGGGAGATTATGCAGAAGGCAAAGAAAAACCTTTTATAACCTCTTTATTAGGAGTAGACTAATAACCTAAGAAAATTGGTCATTTTACAGAGAAAACCAAAATCTAGTTTTACATGAGTATAATATTTGATACTAAAGCACTTTTAAAAATCTTACAAATAAACCCATCAAGTCTTAGCCAACTTTGACCGTGGCAAATAAAATTCCTTTTTCATGAGCTTTTATAACATTCTGTATCCTTTCAGGTTCTGTCCTACCTTTTCCTCTTTCTCACTTTGGAACAATTAGTCATTTTTCTTTAGGACAAAACCGTTTTCTTTTTTCTTATCAAAAACACACTTGCATGCCTTCCATACAAAGTTATTCCTTTCTATCACAATTTCTCTTAGTATTGTTTACATGTAAGATTATAACTTCTTACAATTATAGTAACTGCTGTTTTACAGGGAAAGCTATGAGATGGATAATTGTGAAACTGCCATACACCAGCATTTTATAGTAGACTAACAGGGCTTATGTTATACATCTTTCAACTTTTTATAGCCTTGTTCTTCCTAGTAGTACAACTTCTCAATGAGGTAAAAATGAGTATGTTCAGTAATAGACTCAAATATATGTAGCTTCTCTGTACATAAAAATAAGAGGTAAAAAACTATGTAAACTTGAAATTATGCTTTATTGTTCTGTTTTACTTAGAAATGATCTAGGTTTTTACTGAGTATCAATGAGTTAATTTAGTATAAGTCTAAGGTTTAAGTTACCAGAGATTTTGGAAAGTATCTTTAAGTTGGCTTATTACAAAACATAATTACTGTTGAAATAAAGTTTGTCAGATTAATGATCAATTCAGTCAAATATAACCACAGATGTAATGCTCATTTATTTGACTGTACAAGTCTAGGAAGAATATAATCCAATAGTAAAAAATCTATGTTTATGTTATGTTTAATGCCAGTAACTGAAAACACATAGCTGTTTCTATTAAACCAATATTAAACTAGTCTCATTTGCTGGAGATTGACCTAAATTCCTAAGTCCAATTCCTTGACCTAAGTCCATGGCCTGTTAGGAACCAGGCTGTACAGCAGGAGGTGAGTGGCAAGCAAGTGAAGCTTCATCTGTATTTACAGCCACTCCCCATCACTTGCATCACGGTACATCTCCACCTCCTGTCAGATCAGCAGTGGCATTAGATTCTCGTAGGAGTGTGAACCCTACTGTAAACTGCATGTGAGGGATTTAGGTTTCGTGCTTCTTATGAGACTCTACTTCCTGATGTGAGTTGGAGTTGAGGTGGTGATGCTAGCTAACACTGGGGAGCGGCAGCAAATACAGATTATCATTAGCAGAGAGGTTTGACTACAAGTAAATGTAATGTGCTTGAGTCATTTCAAACCCAGCATTCCCCCCCACCCCCTGCCTCACTCCATCCATGGAAAAATTGTCTTCCATGAAACGGTCCCTAGTGCCAAAAAGGTGGGGGACCGCTGGCTTACTGGGTTTCTCCAAAGGTCATCTGAGTGAGTAAAAGATCCAGCCCCTTTCCAGCGGCACCCAGTCTCTGAGTCCCTTATGAATCCACTGGGGGGAACGGGGAGCCTGAAGCTTGACTGACTGTAGGGAGTTGAGGGGTTGTAGTAGGAAGGGAAAGGTGTAATGGGGATGGCTAGCGGGGATTGAGAAGGTGTAGATGGTGTTGGAGGGGGCTAGGTAAAGGATTCAAGGGAGCTGAAGGGAAGGTTGAAGGTGGTAAAAAGGAGGAAGGAAGAATGGGGAATGATGAGAAAAAAGGGAGAGGCCTCAGGCGAGCCAGCTTAGGTTTCTCAAGGAGAACATTGAGGTTCTAAATTTTCTTTAGTAAAATTTTGCTGTTTTTTGAAGATACTGAACTGATAAGTGCTGTAATGGCAAAGCATGTAGTCAGTGGGAGAAGAAAAGGGAGGGCATCTGACAGAGGGAAAGCTACCTATGGGATTAGATAATGAAATCATATATAAGAATTGAAAGGAGCTAGGAAAGAGTGCTCCTTTGTGAGGAGCCAAGGAAATTCCCTTTTGTAACCTCCCCTAGAGGAGTCAAGGGAAAACAAAAGTGTCACACAAGAGTAGGGAATGTTCCTGCTCAAGGGTCAGGGAGAGCCAAAGAAACAGTTTCTTTGCTTGAAACAATCAAAGTAACCCCTTACTGTGTTGCAACAGACAAGATGTCTGGATCATTGGTTCAGGAGTTCTCAAGGAAAGATCCCTGAATCTCTGAACAGGAGGGGCATTTGAGTGACTCACAAAAGTGCTATTATCAAGGTGAAGATGGCACACATTCATAGCTGAAGTCTAGTCCCCATCCAAATCATGTCACCATACACATGTCAAATAAAAATAAAGCTGGGTTTATGTAGGGAGAGACTTCATTTGAAAAGACTGTTGCAATAGAGAGAATGCTCTGACCACAAGATCTGCAGGTGTTTCAAAATCAAACACAAAAAGGCTTTTCTTTTCTAGGTAGGGGTGAGCAGTTCCAGCAGGATCTTTGTGGGAGAGTGGGCAAGTGGGTGGGGGTTAGCAGATGACATGACCAGGGTGCTTTAACAGATGTATTTTCCTGCTCTCAGCGGCTCTCTGAATGAGTTGTTAAGAGAGGATGCTCTGCATCTGCTTGCTTAAGCTTAGGGCTAGCCTAAGTTCAAAAGGTTTGTAGGGAAGAGAGAAGCTTGATAAAACTTTGATCGAGCCAAGTCAATGGGTAAGTAATGAGCATTTGTGAGATCTTGGTCAGTACTTCAAGTACGGTAAAATTTTTTTGAGTTTATGGCAAATATATTTTTAGGTCAGGTTCTAGAAGATTGCTTTTTAATATGTGTACCATATTACTGTGTTCCATGGATAGTACTAGGTATTGATGATAAAATTAGTTACCAGATGTAGCTGCTGTTCCCAAAGGGCTGAGATCTCAGTTGAGGTAGGAAGTATGCTCTGAGAAATGCTAATATTAAATAAGTAGTAAAGACTGTAAGGGCTCAAAGAAGGAAAGTTGAGGCAATTAGAAAGATTCACAGAGTAGATAAGATTTGAATCTGGCCTTGAAGGACTTAGATTTGCTTGCTGGGAGGAAGGGAGAGAAGTTTGGAGTGGGCAGGAAAATGAATAAATGGTGGTGATGGAGCATGATATACTCTCAGTTTTCATGTTAAAAAGCTGTTTGTATGATGCAGAGACTATAAAAGATAAATTGAGAGTCCTTGGTAGAAGTCATATGGAGGGCTGAGGTATTGGAAGATTTATGGTTTGGGCCAGGGGAGTCAGAAAGCTTTTTCAGTCGGATAAAGTAAAAGTATTAGAAGTAGAAAAGGAAAGGGGAGTTTTGAGATCACTTCCTGTTAGGATCTTGATCTAAAGTAGGATAGTGGTTCTAAAAATGAAGACGAGGAGGCAGATTTAAAGATGCTAAAGAAGAGTCAGCAAGACAGTAATTGGCATATTGGGGAAAAGGGCAGAGTCAAAAATGGCTCCAAGGCATGCTGGTAAGATTAGAATTGTGGCATCACTAATGAGGAATTGTTTTGTTGGAGGAGGGGAGGTGGTGAATTTAATTTATGGGTCGGTAGAGACATACAACAAGAAGTGAGAGGGGCAGAGCTGGAAAAGATGTTTTGGAAATTAGCTGCATGGAGTTGCTTGTTGACCAGGTGAACTTGGATAATTTTCTGTATGCTCTCATTTGGGGAGCAACAGAGAGTGTTGGGATACCTACATATAGGAAGTGGAAGGTTTGAAACCAAAAGGCAGACACACGGAAATAATAGATAATACACTATGAGGAGGACATTCTACATAGGTGTGGATATAGTCAACAACGTTGAATGGTCCAGGTAGTTCAAGAACAAGGACTGAGAAAAGGCTGTTGGATTTGCTTATAAAGACTTGGAGAAAGCATTTTCAGTTGAGCGATGGGTAGGAAGTTAGACGAAAGGAATTAATAGCTAATGAATGGTGTTATGAAGTGTATACTGGTGTTAAAAGATTTTGCGGTTAGCAGACGTATAATTATTCTCCTGGTGGTAGCAAGGTTAAGGTTATTAAAACAAGAGTTTTTGGTAGTAGGAACCTGGCATGAGCCACTGAAGATACAAGAAATACAGAACAATTGATAGAGCAAAGTTCTAGAGAGAAGATAGGGAGACGGAACCAAAAGTATTGCTTTAGCCTTAGAAAGAAGGAAAGGCAATTTGTTGTTTGAGATTGAAGACAAGGTAAGGGAGGTTAGGTGGAGATACAGAGAAATTTTTGAGAAGTATAAATTAAGATGTTGGGGTTGTATGACATTTACCTTGCTTCCTGCTTTACCAAGATTATTTTATTAATATAAGGTGATCTGAGAATGAAGGATTTAGGGCATGGAATTTGTCTTCAGGAAAAGAGAAAAAGTTTAGAAAGGCTGCTGGAGAAATTTGCTAGGAATTTAATAATGGAAAACAAGGATTCTTGAGCTCTGTGAGTGTTCTACTAAAGAGATGTGATAGTGGTTATTTGGGTTGTGTGAGTATTTGGAACTTAAGCTTTCTAGAATGAAAGATATTGAAGGGCAAGTGTGTGGATCCAGTGTATCTCTTTGGTAGGTTATAGATCACATTATAACTATCACATATCCTAATTAATATATTACTGAACAGATATTGGTGACAATATAGTAGAAAATATTCAAGCATCTGAAGGATGCTTGGACAGGATGAACTGGGATTTCCTTTTAATAGTGTGGTTTATGTACAATCCTTTAGAAATCCTCAATTATAATCAGTACTGCTAACTTCAAAAAGATGAAATTGCCCCCTTTACTCTTTTTTTGGACTCGGAAGGCTCCTGAGACCAGAAAGGTTCTTTGGATTTTGTAGACCAAAAATGTCCAGTAGACATAGAAATGTTAATGTTTGACTCGAAAGTCATGAAAGACATTTGGCTGCCATCTGATGTCTTACACAAATTTGGTATACAAATAATTTTCCAAGGGGAGTGCTATAAAGAAGGTGCCCAATAAATGTTAGATTATTATCACTCTTGGACTTCAAAATTTTAAGTGTTTTGGGGCTGTTTCTTAGCCCTATGCAGAACTTAGCATAGTATCGTTTATTAGTAGGGACCTTTTTTCTGATATTTATATTTGGCTTATAACATGAGAGTCTTATTATAAGTTAATGCAGTGAACTCTGTGGGGATTAATAAATCAGTGGGATGTGTGAAGGCCTGATATGAGTGAAAAGTGAATCTGAGCTTGGGCATGGTGGCTTGAGGTCAGGAGTTTGAGACCAGCCCGGACAAGAGTAAGAGCTCTGTCGCTCAGGCTATAGTGCAGTGGTGTGATAATAGCTCACTGTAGCCTCGAATTCCTGGGCTCAAGTGATCCTCCTGCCTCAGCCTCCCAAGTAGCTGGGACTACAGGTGCATGCCATCCACCTGGCTAATTTTTTTAAATTTTTGAATTTTTTGTAGAAAGAGGTCTTGACTATGTCACTCAGGCTGGTAATGGTTACTTTTAAATGATACTTGGGCTTGGTGTTGGATGAGAATTTTAGACCTTTAGTAAGAGATTATGAAACAAGATCTTGCAGGTTATTGCATCATAACTGTGGTCTTATTTTTGCTACCTCATTTGTGTTCTTCCAGCCTCTAGAGCTGTGCTAATACTACTACTGGCCACATTTGTCTGTGTCAATTTAAGAGAATTAAGATTATATAAAATTAAAAGTTTAATTCTTTAGTCACACTAGCCACATTTTTAAGTGTTCCATAGCCACATGTGGTTGGTAATTACTGTGTTGTGCAGTGGAGAGGACATTTCCATCACCATAGAAAGTTCTGTAGGATAGTGGTACTCTTCATTTTTAATTACTACTTGATAACTAGGAAAGTAAATGTCAGAAACCTAAAATAGATATTAAAAAAAACCCCAAAACATGGAATTTATACTACTACAGTTCTAACAGCTTCAATTTTCTCAAAGTTAAATGTTGTTTCTTTAAGATAGCCTTTATATTTAGTTTTGGTATTAGATCTATTGAAAGGTCATTCTAATAATATTAATAATGTAGAACAGAATAAAGGAGTTTTATTAAGAACTATCTCTGCAAGACTGTTTAACAGTTTCATTAAGGTGTAATTGATATACAATAGATTGCAATTATGTCAAGTGTAAAATTTAATTTCTGACGTATATTCACCTCTGGAACCATTATCATAATCAAGACAACGTAGCCCATCACCCGCAAAAGTTTCCTCATGCTTCTTTATAATTCCTCCCTGTCATTGTTTTCCACCCCTCTCCCTACCTCAGGACAACCATTGATCTGCTTTCTGTCATAATAGATTAGTTTGCCTTTTCTAAAATTTTATATAGATCAGAGTCATGCAATATATACTCATTTTTTGGTCTGGCTTCTTTCACTCCGCATTATTTTGAGATTCACCCATTTTTCATGTAGAAATAGTTCATTACTTTCTATTGTATAGCAGTATCACAATTTGTTTATCCATTAGTCTATTGATGATATGTGAGTTGATTCCAGTTTGGGTTCTTACAGATAAATTGCTATGAAAATTTATGTACAAGTCTTTGTATTGACATATGTTTTTATTTTTCTTGAGTAAATACCTAGGTGTGGAATGGCTGGATTGTATGGTAGGTTGGTTGTTTAAGCTTTTATGAAACTGCCAAACTGTTTTCCAAAGTTGCTGCACCATTTTACATTCCCGTCAGTAGAGTGTATGCGATACCTCTGCATCGTTGCCAATTCTTGGGATAGCCAAGCTTTTTAATTTTTGTCTGATAGACTATTTTAACAAGAAAAGACTGTCCTAGTGGAATTAATTCCTCCTTTCACTATCTTTGTTTTTAAAATGCTGTAAAAATATTAGTTTGTGTGAAAAATTTTAGATCGTCTCCTACTGATATATTTACTCTTTTTTTGGATAGTGTTTCCTCACTATTTGCTCAAATTAGAAACCCAGTTTGTAAGAATCAATACATTTGCTTTCTTTTTACTTACATATTTTTCTTTTTTTGTTTCAGCGGCCCCTTTGTTGCTTTACGCAAACAGACGGGACTTGCGATTGGTTGATGCTAC
The DNA here is from genome assembly GCA_963574885.1 of Lepilemur ruficaudatus. NCBI lineage: Eukaryota > Metazoa > Chordata > Mammalia > Primates > Lepilemuridae > Lepilemur > Lepilemur ruficaudatus. The sequence goes on along the minus strand of CAUYRT010070334.1, from coordinate 40,468 downwards.
AAATGGCAAAGAGAATGCTACGATTGTAGTTGGAGGCTTGGAGGATGCAGCTGCGGTGGACTTTGTGTTTGGTCATGGCTTGATATACTGGAGTGACGTCAGCGAAGAAGCCATTAAACGAACAGAACTTAACAAAACTGAGAGTGTACAGAATGTTGTTGTTTCTGGATTATTGTCCCCCGATGGGCTGGCATGTGATTGGCTTGGAGAAAAATTGTACTGGACAGATTCTGAAACTAATCGGATTGAAGTTTCTAATTTAGATGGATCTTTACGAAAAGTTTTATTTTGGCAAGAGTTGGATCAACCCAGAGCTATTGCCTTAGATCCTTCAAGTGGGTAAGTTTCTGTGTCATGTACAAAGGTCATTGCATCCTCTCCGGGCTTCTCTCCACTGGCATATCCCCCCCTCATCCTAAGAAAAAAGAAAGATCAAAAATAGGAGTTTTAGACTTGTTGGACTTATTTGTCAAGTAGACTTTAATGTGGAAAGTTATGCTGTGGTCATAAAGTGTTTCAGTAAATAGTTTTGTGTTTCTAATAGCATTTATGGAGTATAGTTATGTTTATAGTCCTTGATTTTTCTTCATTTATTTTTCATAATTATCAGAGGATAATTAGAAGGGAGAGAAGGAATGAAGACCTAACAACAACAGTATTTGATAGTTCAAGATGAGAATACAAAAACTTCTAGATCTTATAACTTTTATTATATACACAATCATTTTGTGATACTAGTATCTTTTATATTAAACTCTGAAGTGTTATTTAATATATCAGTATTGAAAGAAAAATAAAAGTGAAGTTGTTAAATAACTCATTTCTGGTTATATATGTTACCCTAACATACATTGTTGTAAAGTTATTTTCTAGTGAGAAGGGAAACTTAAAGCTCTGGGTAAATCCCATTACGGAATGAGAACTGTGTCTCCACATTGCTTCTCTGTTACTGTGCCTCGATCCTACTGTATACCCTTCCTTGATACTTCTTTATTGAATAAATTGTCATGCTAGAGTCTGTCATGGCTATGTATACATAACTATCTAAACATGATCCTGAAAGGATGTTGTATGTGCTGTAAACTGTACTGATCAAAGAATATGGTTGTTGAGAACTTTTAAGAATATATCTGAGAAATGGAGTATGTGTTTTGTCAATAGTTTGTAAGTCTCAGAGTGTTGAAATATTTCTGAGGTTATTGCTTTATAGAACACATAGGATTTGGGCTTTCAGTGGTCATTAAGGAAGAATACTTTGGTGAAAGATAAAGTTCTTTTTTTTTTTTTTTCCACCTTTTTCTTTTTCTTCTTGACAAGTTCAGTCTTTCCACTGTAAGGGTTATGATGAAATCCAAACAGATATCTATTAAATGGTTAGTACATTCCAGCTCTGCATTTTGCACTCTGGTTCGGAAGACAGGACAGGGGGGTCTACCTTAAGGATTTACTATCTATTTAAGGATAGACAACTTGAGAGAGACAACTTTTTCTTCTTCAAAGCATGTTTATTTGCATTATGTAGTATATATTTGGAGAGGGGAAGGGTGTTAAAGGAATTAGAAGGGCCACAAGAGCTCTTAAGGAGGCTGGGACATAAATAGCTTGATTATCAAATTCTGGAACATCATCTTGATCATTTCTATAAGGGATTATGTCTATGTGATAGTACGTATTAAAGGCAGCTGAATATGTAGTCAACTCTTGATTGTTCAGGATTTAATCATTTAGTGAGCAAATTAATCATTCTCAGTTTGTCTCCTAAATCTAATGAGTTTTGCTTCTGGGTAGCAGGTCTGATGAGTGTCTTAGGAAGTAAGTTTACCATATGCTTAAAATTTACATTTGAGTTTCTGTGGTTTTAATTTGTATTAGAATTCACCAAAGATTCAGCTGATAAAGATATTATTCAAGAATCAGTAACAATGTGCTTTGAAGGTAGAAGGTAGTGTTATTTGGCTTCTGAAGGAGGTTTAGTGAAGAATAAAGATCTTTTTCCTAAGGCCTAAAGGTTTGCTCAAACACTCAGTGAAATATCTTTTATTATTTTTGATGTCTGTGGTTATTATAAGGGAAGGGAGAAAAAGAGGGAAAAGTCACCTTTTTCCCTCTTTTAACAGTTCTCTGAAAATTTAAGTTTTGAGAAGTTATTTTGTGTTATGGCTATATAAAAAATTACACAACTGGAAACATAGAATCCAGCAAAATAGTGTATATATGCATTTGATAGCATGATAGAGTGTATTTAAAATTATATTTTAAACTCATGCATTGAAAAATATATTCTGTCAAACAGTCTTTCAGTGTTAATGACCTTAGATTTGTATCATGGATTGTGGTTTCAGTGGAAAAGTAATTATAGGTAGAGTATATCACTTGTCAAACAGATGATTTCCAGATTTATTTTTTTGGAAGAAATATAAAGTTTGCTTTCCAGACAAAGTACTTGAAAATAGTGCTGAGGAAAAATGTAGACTTTATCAGAGTTTCAGGATGCTGGGTTTATGAGGTTCAGAAGAGCTGACTGAGCTCTCACATCAACTTATGTAAAAGGAAAGCTGTTGAATGCCTGGTATTGTTTGAGCCCTGGGAACTCGTGCAGACATCTGTGTGCTTTCGGATGTATGGAGTTCTTTGTGTAATCAGTCCATTTAGCCTACACTGAAGGAAGATTTTTATTTCCCTCTCTAAATTTGGCCTCTATTATTCTGAGGTTTTTTTTTTAATAGTGACTGGCAGTGTATAATTTAGACTAAGAAACAGGAAAATATGTGTATGAAATTGTTCCAGAAATGCATAGTCATAGTTATAGAAAGCAGTATTCTTACATTATAGTGAGTAGAAATAATTTCTGACTATGTGGCTGTTCCTAATGCTGGAGTTCCTCAGTCTGATTCCACAATTACTATACTAATTAACTATATTAATCTTGGTGGTGTTGAGGAGCTGTTTCAGGTACAAATCTGTAAGTAGTTCTAAGGGTTTGTTTGTTTAGGATCCTTTCATATTCCAAATCACCTTAGCGATTCAGTTTGAAGTGGATTCACACTGAACAGCTTTGAATGATTGATACAGACAGACAAATAAATAAATATTTTTTTGGAGACAGGGTCTTGCTCTGTCGCCCTGACTAGAATGCAGTGGTGTTATGATAGCTCACTGCAACCTCAAACTCCTGGTCTTAAGTGATTCTTCTGCCTCAGCCTCCTGAGAAGCCAGGACTACAGACTCACACCACCCCACCTGGCTAATTTTTCTATTTTTTGTAGAGACAGGGTCTCGCTCTTGCTCAGGCTGGTCTCCAACTCCTGGCCTCAAGCAGTCCTCCTGCCTTGAACTCCCAAAGGCTAGGATTACAGGTGTGAGCCACCCTGCCTGGTCTGCATGATGTATTTTTTAAAAATACATTTTTATCATTGTTAAGTATAGTATTAACTATATCAAAAGTTCTGCTTTAAAAATACTTGTAGACCCACCTCAGTGAAAAAGGAATGATTTATAATTACCTATTATAATTATATGCACACAATTATATTTTGAGCATGTTTAAAAAGTATTTTCTATACTTATCCCGACAACTAAAATAGTTCTTCTCACATAATAGGTGATCAATCCATATTTTTTTAATACGTATTTTTTGACTGTACTTTATAATGTTTTCTCTTATAATCTTATTAGTTTTCTTTTCTAGGGGAGAAAATATTTTCTAAACATATGTAAATTTTAGCATGGTCTCTTGTGAATTCCAAATCAGTGTGGCATTGATTACAAATGTTTATTTAAAACATAATTAAGATTTTTAGCCTTTAGTTTTTTCAACAAAAGTTATTAAGATCATATTATATAAGAATATATTCACTGGAGCTTGTTTTATGTTATCCCTCGCTCTGTTCTTTACCAGCAAGTTACTTCATTTTCTTGGGTCTCAATTTCCTCATTTCTCAAACGATCTCTTTCAATTTTGACATTAAGTTTAAAAAGTGAAACATTTAAAGAAAGTATTCTAAATATCTGTTTAAAAAATTTTTGTTTTACAGTTATACATTCAAGTCAGTAATTAGGTAAATGTTACTCTTAGAATTGTGTTTTTGCAGAGCAGATTCTTAAAATTTTGTTTTTACTGCCCTTATTGCATGTATCATCACATTCCTTTTTTAGAGCCACTCCACCCCTAAAACCAGTGTAAAGCCTTTTTCCAATTCTACCTGATGTAATCTGAAAAATACTTTGAGTTGTAAAAGGATTCATTTTGTATGAAGAATGGAAGAATGTAGCCTGATACTTTTAGGCAGATTATATAGATTCATACATGTTTGGAGGTGGGGTGTTTTGAGATTATTAATACAAATTAAGAGTGGTGTGTTAGAAAAACCACTGATCTGGTCAGGAAATCTGGATTATAGGTTTACCTTGCCCAGCCTCCGAGATATGATTCAAGGCCCTGGGAAATTCAAAGAAAATTAAGAATAAATAAGTGTACATGTATATAATATGTATTCTCAAATGTCAGTATAGAGTTTACCTCTCTTTTTAAAAAAATTATTTTGTAGAGAGCTTTTCTCTTTTCTTTTCTTTTTTTTTTTTTTTGTGGAGAAGGAAAGAGAAGTTTACTAATTTGCCGGCAAATGTGGAGGTTGGCAGACTCCTATCTCAAACTACCAATGTCCTGTTTCTGAGCAGAAGTACAGACCTTTTAAAGGTTCTGATTTATCCCATTTTTGGCTAAGACAATCTCAAGAACTCCCCCCTGGATTGATCCCATCTTCAGCTAAGACAATCCCATGACCTCTATCCAGACAATTCCCTTGAGCCATCTCCTGTGGCACGAAGAACAAAGGACACTTCCATGCCCCTCCTGGCCACTGGCCTGAGGCAGGGATTTAGGTTTTAGTTCTCAAAAAGGGTAAGGGAGTTTTGAAGCAACAGAAAACATTTTTACTCTTTTTCAGGCCATTTTCTCTGTTACATATTCCCGACTGTCAATTTTACCCTGCCATACCTATGGGAGGAGGGGCGACATAGTCATCAAGCCTACTTCTTGCTGAATTGGAGCGATGTTTTAGATGGAAGGTACAGATTATCAGGTGAAAAAGGGCATAAGCAATAACTATAACCACGAGGATTGACAAGGTGAAATGGACTGTTGCCTCGCACACTGTGTCCAATACAGGGCTGGTTTAGAAAAGAAACATAGGACCCTTGAGCGCAGAGCTGTTAGTTGTACCCTGTAGGAGATCCGAGAGACCAGCTTCAGCAAATTCAGAAATCATGTACAGAGGTACTTGTACCAAACAAGGTTTAGGATAACACACCCAGCAGTAAGATTAACAGAAGAGGTGATAGCCCGGGGAAATCCTCACTAAGGAGTTTTCCCTCTATCCTACAGCTGGAACGAATCACCAAAGAAAGATTAGCAAAATATCAACATTTTCAGAGTTTTTATTTTTCTCAACAGATACTTTAGATCACCCAAAGGCTGGCCCGTCCGCTATGGGCTACACCTCTTTACTTTAGTATGATGGATGGAAGGTTGCACTTCTGACAATTATTAACAAGGTGTGAGTTGTTAGAGGCACTTCAGAGGGTCCCTTCCACTTCTCTGCATCTAACTGGGCAGGGACTTGAAAGAGGCAAACTCATGTTTAGTGATAGCACCTGACCCACTCATTTGACACATTATTTTACTCTATTTTCTTTTACTCATGGTTATATTACCATACTTCGGGGTGCTAGGAAGGATCTCTCATAAACTATTTCTTAGGGTCTTAACTTAAGCCTGCTTCTGAAGGGCTACCTTTATCCAGAGTAGGGTAACAGCAATATCTTATCTCACTTTAGAGGGGTTTCCTGTATCATTTCTGGATGCATGCAATTTTTATACTAGGTGTAGGACTTTGTTTACTTGCTTGGTTAACCTCTGCTACAAAGGAGGGTCTATTATCATGCTTGCAAAATGTCCAGGGCTCCATGGAGTGAACTCCTGGGTCCTGTTGGCAATGGGGTCCTGTTGACATCCTTGCTGTAGGAGGAGGAGCTGCTGAGCCATCTCTGTAGCTGTCTGTCCATAGCCTCCATCACTAGCATGTTATTGTTCATTTGCTCTTTCCCTGGAGTGTTGACGCTTGTCATCCTGTCGTCCTCCGAGGCCTGTTCCTGTACATGTGCAGACACTTGGCAAAAGCCCTATCAGCTCCTGGTAGGCACCCATCTCAGAGTGAGTTCGTTCAAAAGGGTTCCGGTAACCTTAGATGCTCCTTTCTTTCCTCCGGGTAGGACAAGCCTCTACCTTAAAAGATATCTACAGCCTTAAAAGGTATCTACCAATACAAGCCTAGGTATCTGAGTGAAACTACCCATCATTGGAAGGGTAGACCCCCACATGGTGGGCCCCCTGTGTAGCGGGTTGCCTTTCTGTCCTTGGACTGCCCCAAGCACGTAAATAGTTGTGAACAGGGTCCTCTCAAATGAGATCCCACCAAATCCATTGAGGCATTGCAGCATATCCATCAGGACATCATGTTCCCAATGTGTGTATTAATGTAGGTGCCTTATAAGAGGCTGACCCAAAGCTTGGGTAGGAGGTGAGTTTATGAGGATTTTGTCTTCTTTAGCTGTGCCATTCCAAATGTCAGAGCCCCAGTCTTAATTTTTAAGGGGGTGTAAATCTAGCTGGGGTGTCAAGGCCCTGAGGAACAAATCACCTCCACCAGCTTCCTTTGCAGCTCTGCCAATGGCCTGACTTCTTTTTGCCATGCTGGCCACCACCTTAGGCTCAGCCACAGCCTGTATCAAGGCCATTATTTCAGTGGCATACTTAATATTCTTATTTCCTGCCATCAGGAGACCCTTTTTCTTTCAGATGGCACTGTGAACATGCACAATCATAAAAGTATATTTAGATTCTGTATAAATGTTTGCCTTTTTCGTCCTGATAACTGCAGCTTAGTTTCCTGGGCTGAAGTCCCAGATGGCAGTGCCACTGCCATGATCACTGCACATCCAGCCCCTTGTCTGTCATCCATAAAGCTGCTCCCATCTATGAAAAAGATCTCAATCTTGCTCTGGCATTGGCTGATCTGGCAGATCCATCCTGCTAGAAAATACAGCCTCCAAAACCTCTAAACAGTCATGTTGTAAAGGCTCATTCTCTTTGGCTGGCAAAAGAGTGGCAGCATTGAGAATAGACACAACTCCCTAGTAGCTCTTACTGCCCAGAGGCAAAGAGGCCATCCTTTCACAATATTGTTCATTGGATTTGACATGCCACTTGCATGGGATGCCTCTCAGCATCTCTACTAAGACTCTAAGGCTCATTCCTTGTTTTTCTCTATACAAGGGCTTTACCATCAGTCTGATGTCTGGGATCCAGATGCCATTCCTAGGAACCCCAGATAAGCTAATACAAGTTTACAAATCTGTCCGGTTGCAGGTTTCATAAGTCCCCTGCTAAGCTTCCATCAAACAGAGCAGGAGAGCCCTTTTAAACCCATGAGGCAACACAGTCCCAGGATCCTGCCACTTAAATGTATTTGAGTACCATTCAAGTTCCTCAGCCTTTTGCCTACGCTGCCTCACTGCTGCCTGGCCCCTCTCCCACCCTCCCTGTCTGGCTGCATGCAGCTGGTGCCGGGGTCTGGTCTGTGGCTGGGGGAAGGGGGTCCCCCTTATACTGCTTCTGTCCACACGTGTTGGCACCAGTTGAATCCCCACTGTCATTCTCAGGGCTCCTGTGGGGATATTTGGAGGCAGGGGGCTCTGGCCCCCTCCTTCAGAGTCTGAGTCCTGGATTTAAAAAAACACCACTTTCCCCCCTAGGGGCTTCTTGCTACCTGCAGGCTTTTGCAACTTTTGGGTTCTGTTCCTTTCAAGGTCTTTCTTCTTTACAAAAACTCAGCCTGGAGTGGCTTTTTCGCCCATTCTAGGGTCTCCGAGGACCCTGCTGGTTGTTCTTATACATTCAAGCCCCCTATCTGATATTGCTGCAAATTGCCTGCCCCATGTATGGGTTCCTTGTGGCCCAAATTGAGTTTGCTGCTGGGAGAGACCATTCTGAACCCTAAGTCATAATTTACTGGGCGTGGGATTGAAGAGTTAGTTCAGGGAGCACCCTCCCCGGCCCCTCCCATGGTGCCAAGATAGCAGCAGCGGCAGGTGTTCCTTCCCCCTTGTTGCACATGGCTTGGTGGCAGGTCATGTGCACTGGTCCTGCTTCCTGCCACATCTGCCCCAGGGCTGTGGCCCTGCCTAGTGCCTCCCCCTCGTTGGCTGTGGGGGTTCTGGTGGGGCAAGAAGACCTCATTTATGAAAAATCATACAAACAGATCATTTTGTATACCATAAACAATGAGTTTTTCTCAAGCAGAGAGCTTGGGACTTAACATTTTAACTTTGTAGTGACAGGTTGAACATTTGAGCTCTGAATTTTAAGAGAACCAACAGCTCAGAATAAGCCATGGACCATCAACCACTACTTTTCCACACACTCCATACAAGTGGTAGCAACCACCACTTCAAATGATCTCAGTCCAAACCAGGTTCCCTAGTTCCACTCAATCTCTTGACTTCTAACCCCAAATCAGTGCCTCAAAACAAATCCAAGAGGAAGGTCTGAATCCCCCTCCCTTGCCCAAATATGAGTGAAAACATGGTCTCAGTGTCCTGGGAATCTTTACTTACAAATGGCTGTGGCTGTGTCATGATGCTTCCCCAAATCTGTTTCTTTCTCCTCAACTCAGTTGAGGTTGTGGGGAGCTGGTCTAATTCAGAGAGGAAGAGGATGGGAGTTAACTAGAGGTATAACATGTAGGTATACCTCTGGCAGCTGATGGGACTATCCCATATTCTCTCACCTCAAAAAGAAGCTGCTCCTTCCAGTGAAGACCCACGGCTTTGTCCCAGGGCTGCTCCCTGCTTCCTTCAGCAGTCACAGGGTGCCATTCCACTGGGGTGCTGATGGCCTACGCAGGGATGCCAAATTCTGTTAACTGAAATTTCAGCACTTGGTTCCCAAGGCTGCATCAGAAGAACAAGGACAAGTGGTTTGAGGAGAAGGAAAGAGGAGTTTACTAACTTGCTGGCAAATGAGGAGGTTGACAGACTTTTGTCTCAAAGTACCCATGTCCTGTTCTCTTTTCTTAAAAATATCTTAACCCTTATCCAGTTTTTAATGCTTTATATCAAGAATCAGTCACTTTGTCTTAAGGAGTTTTAATTATATTGTGTACTTTTTAATGCTCCATATCTCCAAGCCCACTTTTGTTAGAGGAATATTGAAAGGGAATATTTGCAGTACAACTAAATGACTTTACATAGCCTAGTGTTTTAATAGCTTTGCTTTTTTTTTTAATGAAAACTTTCTTTGCTTGTAGCATTGACCTTTTAATTTATCCTTAGCAGAATGAAAATGAAACTGGGATGGTAAAGCATAGAATACATTTATGAGTACTGACTGTTTACATTTTGGGGATTTGGTCTACCTTTGATGTATTCTAGTGTAGTTGGATCTTCAGAAATTACAGTAAATTAGTTTTGATGTTGCCCAGTATTTATGTCATTGAACTTTCAAGATTTTGGAAGGAAGGGTTTGTCAGCTATTTTGTGAACTGGGAATAAAACATGATTGTCTTTATTCTTTTTGCAGCATTTGATACTTATAGCACATTCCTTTCATAAATTTTTACTAGATTTACTGATTCTTATACTGTCTTGGTTGTGCTACCACTTGGATCACCCCTTTCCTTCCTCTATTAGCTCTTAAAGTATGGAACAGTTTAAAAGTACATCATTTTCTTTATTCTTTCTCTGAGATCATATCCATTTCTAATTGCTTTTGCATAGATAAAGCTTTAGACTGGACTTTGCTTTAAACCACTGGTTCTGTGTCTGAAGGATCTTGCTCTGAACTCACAACAACTTGTATTTTTGAAAGATCCTGTTAAAATTGGAAAGGTTTGTTTTCTATCTATTATATCTAGAAGTGGAAGGAAATCTTAAGGATCTTCTACCTAAATACCTTCACTTTTTGGGTGAAGAAACCAAAGCGTTTGATCAAGATAAAATGAGAAGAAGCCAGATTCTTAGTAGAGATTTACAGATCCCATGCATGGTGCTTTTTCTTTGTGAAAAGTATGTTGCTGAAGCCAATTTTTTTTTTTATTTTTTTGCAAATTGAATTACTTTAAAACTGCAATATAGTAGCTTTGTTTAAAGGAGCATTTTATAAACTCTGTTTTTTTGGTTTTTTTTTTTTTTGAGACTAGGTCTCACTCTCTTGCCCTGGCTAGAGTGCAGTGGCAGTGGTGTCATCATAGCTCACTGTAACGTCAAACTCCTGGGCTCAAGTGATCCATCTGCCTCAGTCTCCTGAGTAGTTGGGACCACAGGCGTGTGCCACCACACTTGGCTAAAATTTGCAATTTTTTTAGGGATGGAGGTCTCGCTCTTTATCAGGCTAGTCTTGAACTCGTGGCCTCAAGTGATCCTCCCAGCTTTGCCTCCCAGAGTGTTAGGATTACAGGTGTGAGCCACGGCTCCTGGCCTACCATTGCTTTTTGCATCTCACTTAATTCATTTGGGTTCAGCTTCCTTCTGCTTGAAGTATGTCCTTTAATACATCTTTCAGTGGGGTCTATTAGTGGTAAATTTTTGGTACTTACCTGAAAGTGTACTTATTTGGCCCTCATTCTTGAAATGATAATTAGTTGAGTATAGAATTCTAGGTGATAGTTATTTTTACTCAGTCCTTCGGGGATTTGTGACTTTAGTTGTTACGAGAAGGCTATTTTCTAGTTATTGGTGCTTTGTAAGTAATTTGTATTTTTTTGCCCACCTTGTTTTTAAGGGCTTCCCTTGATTTTTGTTATTTTTCAGCTTTGCCTACTCTGTGTCTAGATTGGATATATTTTTACTTATTATAATAATATTGTGCCTAAAACTCTTAATTCTAGAATCTAAGCATTTTTGTTTGTTAATTCTAGAAAATTAAAATCCTTTTTTTTTTCTTAATTTTTCTTCGTTCTCTGTAGTCTCCTTTGCAACTCTTGTTTGATGTGTGATGGACCTAATTCCCTGCTCCTTTCCTCTTAATTTTGCTCTCATATGTGAAGTCTTATTATTTCTCTGAGCTACTTTCTGGTTAATTTTTATACCTGCATTCTAGATAACAATTCTTTCTTCAGCTGTGCCTAATTTTGAAGTTTAATGTATTAATTGAGTATTTAATATCAGTGACAATATTTTGCAGTTCTGGAAGTTTTTTGTCCCCCTCATTTGAAAAAACTTATGAAAAAATTTCAACTACAAAAAAATAAAGTGCTGTATAAGTAATTTTAGACTTACAAAAAAGTTGCAAAAATTGTACACAGTTCTTGTATAACCTTCATCTAGTTCCCCTAATATTGCCACTTTATATAACCACAGAATATTAATAGTTATCTAACCAGTAAATTAATGTTGGTAGAATACTATTAACTAATCTGTAGACCATATTTAAATTTCTCCATTTCCCCCATTAGTCTTTTTTCTGGTGCAGGATCCCATATTGCATTTAGTTGTTACCTCCTTAATCTTTTCTAATCTGAGACATTTCAGTAGTCTTTCTTTGTTGTTCCTAACTTCGACATTTTTGAAGACTGCTTGCCAGTCATTTGTAGAATACCCCTCAATTTGGGCTTAGCTGACATTTCTCCTGATTAGATTAAGGTCATACATTTTTGGCGAGAATACCACAGACATTTCTGTGCCCTTAACAAGGCATCATATCAGCAGGTATATGATATGGATACTGGTGGTTACATTTGATCACTTGATTATAATGTTGTCTGTCATGTTTTTTCTCTGTGGTTACTATTTTTTTTGACTTGCAATAAATATTTGAGGCTGTGCAATTACACTGTTTCTCATCATACTTTTATCCTTTAATTTTAGCATCCATTGATAGCTTTTGCCTGTAATAATTAATACTGTGGTGTTTGCCAAATGGTCATTTCTAGTTCTATTGTTCCTTCTATGTGCATTATTAGTTAGAATTCTACCTTAAAAATTGTCCTGTCTCTCCCACTTATTTGTTCAATTATTTATATTAGTGTGATATTGTAAAAATATATTTGGTTTCTGTACCCTGGTTTTTGGCACAGAGCTCCTAAAACCCTTGTAGTTTCCTGAGCAGTAGGGGTGGTAGGTGCATTTTTTGTTCTAATATTTGGTCTTTTACTCCAGTGCCTGACGTGGAGTTCCTAATCACTTGGAATTTCCTGGGTGATAGGAGCATCTTTTGTTCTAATGAGGCAACTCTTGTTAGGTTCCTGCAGAGGGGCTGGTCACCAGAAAGACCAAGTCATGATTAAAAGCTTGGGACTTTGAGCTCTGTCTCATATCCTCTGGGAAGAAGAGAGGGGTTGGAAATTGCGTTAGTTGTCAGTCGTGTCTATATGATGAAGCTTCTGTAAAAATCCCTGAGCTATGGTGGTCCAGAGACCTTTTGGGTTGGCGAACACCAACCCTTTTAGGACAGAAGCTTCTGTGCTCTGACCCCTTCTAGACCCTAACCCGAATATCTTTTCCATTTGTCTATTCATCTATATCCTTTGTAATCATTTATAATAAATTGATAAATGTAAGTAAAGTGTGTCCCTGAGTTCTGTGAGCCACCCTAGCAAGTGGTTGAATTTGAGGAGGGGCTTATGGGAACCTTCAGTTTATAGCTGGCCAGTCAGAAGCACAGGTGACAACCTGCAGCTTGTGATTGGTGCCTGAAGTGGGGGACATTCTTGTGGGACTGAGCCCTTAACCTACGGGATCTGACTCTATCTCTCGGTAGATAGTGTTAGAATCAGATTGAATTATAGGACACCCAGCTGGTGTTGCAGAATTGCTTGGGGTGGGGAAAACCACCACGCATCTGGTGTCAAAAGTGTTCTGTGTTATGTTGACTCTGTGGGAGAAGGAAAAGTGTTTGTTTTTCTGATACAATTAATATGGACTCATTGGCATTTATTTCGTTCTGTAGGTTATGACCTGTTACTGTCATTATTTTCTTGCTCAGATTATCCCAGATTTGACCACTGGCAGCTCCTTCAAGTTGGTTCCTATGTCCTTTTTGACATGCCCTTATCATTTTTTATCACTTTCTGGCAGCACAAAATGTTCCATACTCATTTTGTCCTTTGCCCTACCCCTAGAATCAACCATTTCTCCAAGGAGCTCTGGCTCATTTTATTAGAGAATGTGTTTAGAAACCAGCATCTGGAAGTTAGGTGTGTTCATTGCTACTGGGTTTTCTTTCATTGCGTTTGGGACATCTCAGTGGGCAGAGTTAGGAAATGCATGTATGTATAACGTACATACCTAGTCTTTGTTTTTTCTGTATGTGTCTATATGAAAAAACATGAATTCATGTTATCTTCTATTTCAGTCTGCCACCACAAAATTATATTATAGAGTTCTCCCTTTCCTTACTTGTTTTTCTGTTCTTTGATAGTGAGAAACCTGACTCTCATTATTCACAATATTTTTTTATTTGCTCAATCCTGGTATACACATACAGGAGTTTCAAAATTGCTAACCTAGATACCATTGTGAGAAACAAATTATTGTTTAAAATACAACACTATGAAAATACTGTGAATAGAATCAAAATACTGTCTTCCAAATTTACATAATTTCTTTGATACCCCTTGCAGTGTGGTTATGTTGTTCAATTGTAATACATTTATTGCTGTTTGTATTCCATTTTGAGTACTGCCCCCTGCCCCCCAACATCCTGGTTGATTTTAATTATTGATTTACTTTGATGTTATGTGAAACAACTGACATGTTCCTAAGGATTGGAAATAACACAAAAATTTATACTCAGAAAAGTGTTCTTTTTCCTCATCCCTTCTACCCTGGTCCTATTTCCCCTTTTTTTTCCTAGCCTGTTTCCACTCATTCTCGATAGGTTTTGTTTTGTGAATTCCTTTGTTTACACATGAGCTGATACATGTGTATATTCTTATATTCTCTTTTTTCTTACATGAAAGAATAATATACTATAGATGCTTTTTTGCACTTTTTTTCACTTAAGAATAATGTTTCAGATATCATTCGTAGAGACGTTCCTCATTCTTTTTTGTCACTGCATATTATTCCATTGTGTGAGTGTACCATAGTTTATTCACCACTCTCCTAGATGTAGGCATTTATGCTGTTTTTGTTAGCTGAGGTATTTTAAAGCAAATCCACATGTTGACCTCTCATTGGTAAACATTAATACTACATTTTGCACCTCTAAAAAAGTAAAGACTTAATCGTAATACCATTATCTTCACATACTCCAAAGTGAACAATTTTTTAATATTATGAATTACTCTTTCCATATTCAGATATCTACAGTAGTCTCTAAAATGTCATTCTGTAGTTGGTTTGTTTGAGTCAGGATCCAGAACAAGGTTCACAAGTTGCATTTCTTTGTGCCTCTTATCTTTCTCTGGAACAGTTGGTCTTCCCCCTGCACCTTTTTTTCTCTCACCTTGTTGACTTATTGAAAAGATTAGATCAGTTGTCCTATACAATGTCCCAGATTTATTTTCTAACAAATTCTTATGGTGTTTGATTTATTCTTATCTCCTTGTGTTTCTTGGAAAATGAAATTTAGATTGAAAGACTTGATTAAAGATAGATTTAACATTTCGGCATAAATGCTTCATAGATAATACTGAGTACTTTGTATTCATCACATCAGAAAGTCTGTATTTTGTCCTACTTGTAGTGATGCTGAGATTATTCAGCAGATTCAGATGGTGAAAGTTAATATCTTTATTATAAAGTTGAGACTTAATATCTTTTAAATTATTTGTGGCATGATCCTTTCATATTATACTTTGCCAATATCTAATTCCTCATTAACCATTTATCTATTGATTATCTTAGCATGTGCTGTGGATTGTTTCTTGTATTATTAGGGATGTCTATTATTGGTTAATGATGTCTTGTTCTTATCTCATTTATTTTAGTCCACATTTTCTGTGTTTTAATCATTTTAAATATTTATAATCTCAGATTGTTCAGTTGACTGAGGTTCTTAGAAGTTCACTTTTTTTCTTGTTATACCTGCTCATTCTTGCTCATGATGAAATGACTCTTTGAGTGTTCTATAGTTTTAGATTGTGAGCTGATCTTCAGAGGGGTTGTCTGTGAGAATTCTGAGGGTCTTCATTGGGAGCATATCCCTCCGGAGAGGTTTTGGTTTGCTATTGCCAAGCATCATAGAGATGTTTCCAATGACCACTTAATCTTATAAATTATTTAAAATTGAAGTATAATATAATTTATGTACAGTAAAAT
Source organism: Lepilemur ruficaudatus (assembly GCA_963574885.1). NCBI lineage: Eukaryota > Metazoa > Chordata > Mammalia > Primates > Lepilemuridae > Lepilemur > Lepilemur ruficaudatus. The sequence goes on along the minus strand of CAUYRT010070334.1, from coordinate 25,150 downwards.
GCACAGATCTTAAGTGTGTAGTTTGAGGTTTTTTTTTTTTTTTTCCCTTGAGAAACAGATTCCCACTATGTTTTCTGGGTTGGAATTGAGTTTCTGGGCTCACATGATCCTGCCGCCTCAGCTTTCTGAGTTCCTGGGACCATAGGTATGATCCTGGCTTAGTTTGAGTTTTGACAAGTGAGTATACGCATGTTACCATTACCCTGTTCAAGCAGAGATGACTTTTTATATTTAATTTTTGGAGTTGGAAGTTCCTGTGCCAGTAGATAGAATAAATTCAAGCTGTAAACCTATGTTAGGGCAATCTTTTGTTATGAAGGTGATTTTCCCCACCTTTTCAGAGCCTAGGCCAAGACAAAAAAGTTTCCTTGCCTCCCTCTGCCAATGGCCAAATTTTTCTACTCCATTGTTCTGTGAGAGTCTGTGCTTTGTATAGGAATCTTACTTCTAACAGTGCTTCTGGTGTGCCAGAAGGTCTTTATCTTCTTCCCTGTTTTGCCATTGGAACAGAAGTCTTTCAGTTTCTGAGATCAGAAAATATTACAAGGTGGTTGTGGCATCACATCAAACGTGTACTGCTTTTGATTCCCATTCAATTTTGGTCTCTGGAGATTCCCCCTACTTTATTGATACCTCAGCTCTACATTTAAAGGAATGTTTATAAATTTTATTTTGCATATATGTACAAATCAAATAAAAAGATTGATCAGTAGTTCTAGGTGTTTTGTAAAAGGAGAGTTTTCTGGTTATCTTGTTACCAAATTACCAGAAATAGAAATTCTAACTTTTATGTTTTTAAATATTGCCTGTTCTTACATGTGCACGTACGTGATTTGTTCATACTTACTAATATGTATATTAATGACTTCTTTTAATTATGGGTAGGATTATGTAAGCAACTTCAAGGATCATGAAGTGATTTATGACCTAGTATAGATCTGGTTCACTTAGTTTTTATGGCTCAATTTCAAATGTTGTCTTAGTCACTTTTGTGTATAATTACATCTTGTAAAGGATGAAAATTTATCCCTTCAAACTAGATTTATTGAAACTGAACATTTCTGAATATTTTCATTACCGGAAACTGGATTCAGATTCAGCATACATACCAAATTAGGGGATGTGAATATTTTGGAAAATTTATTATTTTATCCTTACCTAATCATAGAAATTACATGCTTTGGATTGTAATAAATTTATATAAAATTAATTTGTATAAGATGGCTGGTGTCTAGTCTGATTGTCAGTTTGAGATATTTTTACTTGGCTGGCGTAAGAAATTTTGACGTCTTGAAAACTTACTATATGTTTACTTGCTTTAAATTTCCTCCCAGTTAAAATTAAGCCTGTCTTCTACTCCTTGCTCCATTTAAAAATTATTTTCTTGAAAGCATTACAAATGAGTATCAGACCAGACGCAGCAATAAAATTACATTCATATGGACACTAGAGAACAGCATATAATAGCCTGGTACTGGTTTTCGTGATTTTTGATGGATAGCAGATGTGCATACTATTGCAAAGTGGAGCTGTAACCTCATATATTTAATTATTCAGTATCAAGTAAATATGTTTATTTTCTCAATTCAAGCCAAAATAGAACCCATTGAGGCCAAATAAATTAGGGTCCAAATAGACTGTATAATTGAAGAGCTAGTAATAATTGTTGCTGAATAGAGAGTTCTCTTTTAAGAAGCTAAGGGAGATACTTATCATTGCTGTGTGCTTCGTAAAGCATACTGAAATTGGCTTTTAAATATGTTGCTGATGAAAGCCTTTGCAGAATATATTACACAGCAGTTGAATTTAGAAACTTTATTGTTAAGTACTTTCAGGTATCCATAGGTTTCTGCAAAAACAAAAACAACCAAACCCACTCTTAAGAATGTTCATACCAATCATTTATTTTTGGAAAGAGTCCAAAATAAAATGATGAAGTAGTCAAGAAGCTTACTTCACAGTCTAAGTTTTAAATGTCTGAGTTGAGGGGGAGATTTCAAGTCTCGGTGTCAAATATACTTCATTTTAATAATAGAAAATGTTTATGTCATATTCTAACAGAGAATCTTGAGAATGTTTTTTTCTCAGGAGTTTTCTTTTTTCCCTGCATCCTGAAATCTCTATTCTGCTAGTCAAGACGAGTACACTCTTCTCTTATTGGCTGGTGCCTTTCTTTTTCTTAAGGTTAACTCTGTCTTAAAAGTAGCAGCCCTTAAGTATTGCTCCTTATTGAATCTAACACCCTAGTATGTCATTCAAGCTTTTAGCAGTTGCCCTTTACCATATCAACCTGATTTCTTCAAATTCTCTTATATAGCTTGACAGTTATAGCCAGAGTTGTATGTCTGTTACATTTTTAGTGCTGCAAATGGCCTTTTCTCACCTCTCCATTTCAGATATAACTCCTGAGGACTTATTTGACATTCACTGACCCCATGATGCATTCCAGTCTACTTTAGCTATATAAAGTTTCTGGAAATTTTGAAGCTGTAGAATTATTTTGAAAAGTGTCAAAAACCTTAAAGGATCCAATTTTGTTTTTAAAATTACCTATATGACATACTGATGTGAAAAATCGAAAAGTTAAAAAAGTCTACTGGAAAGAGCTACAAGTAGATCTACCATTTGATCCAGCAATCCCATTACTGGGCATCTACCCAAAGGAACGAAAGACATTCTATAAAGAAGACATCTGCACTAGAATGTTCATAGCAGCACAATTCACAATTGCAAAGATGTGGAAACAACCCAAGTGCCCATCAATACATGAGTGGATTAATAAAATGTGGTATATGTATACCAGGGAGTTCTACTTAGTCACAAAAAACAATGGTGATCTAGTACCTCTTGTATTATCCTGGATAGAGCTAGAACCCATTCTACTAAGTGAAGTATCCCAAGAATGGAAAAACAAACACTGCATGTACTTACTATCAAATTGGTATTAACTGATCAACACTTAAGTGCACAGATAGTAGTAACATTCCTCGGGTGTTGGGCAGGTGGGAGGGGAAGGAGGGGATGGTTATATACACACCTAATGGGTGTGGTGTGCACCGTCTGGGGGATGGACAGGCTTGAAGCTTTGACTCGGGTGGGGCAAAGGCAGTATATGTAACCTAAACATTTGTACCCCCATAATATACTGAAATCAAAAAAATTTACTGGAAATTTTAAAGCTCCTTTGTAAACTTTACTTGGACTTTTTCTAGGTCCCATAATCTCTTTGTGGTACATAGAGTAAACCTTTAATCTTTCAGTATCTAGAGTAGTGTCTGTTGCATTTATGGAAGTATTGTGTATTTGTTCCTCATGTCTAGATTACAAGTATTTGAGGTCAGAGCGTGCTAATTTTGTCTTGCACTGCACTTGCACCAAGGGATAGCTATTTTCACTTGACAGTGTTAAAATATTGTAATTCAACTTTCTCTTCTCACTTGGCCCAAATAAAGTCCTCAGATAATCATAACTCTGGCTACAGAGTAGATCGTCCTTCTGGAGGATAAATTCATTTTAATCCATAGGTACCCAGTGGATGTTTTCTGGGGCCCTCCCTCCCCTTACCCCATGATGAATGATGAGTTTGGGTTTGCAAAATGGACTTCTCAGTGAGATGATTTGCTCTGTAGTTCTTCAACATCACATCCCTGTACTGTGTCTCTGAGCAGGGCTCAGTAGCTGCCACTCTTCTTGGATCAGCTTCAGTGATGCATCCTTGAATGCCATGAATGCCTTTCTTCAGGGCCTGTGGCTGTTTTTCTTCTTTCCTTATAGAAGGGCAAGGGCAAAGTCTCTTAAAGAAGATCTTGAGACTGAAGATTGGAGGGAAATAAAGTGTGACTACTGTGGAGAAGACCCAAGCAAAGAGCCCCTTTCTGATGCCAGGTCATTGCATAAACTAAAGACACTTACTTGTGACATTTGAGGCTTAACACATCTCTCTCTCCCTGTCAGGGTCTGTTTTTTATTCCTTACCTTGGATACATAATTTAGCTGCCTTTGGGGGAATGTGCTGAGGACTTGGTACCAGTCCTACTGACCACTAAAAATGAGTGCCAAGCTTTACAGAACAGGAAACTGATGCAAAAGTGCTTCCCCACCTTATTTTTAAAAAAATAAAAGGCTATTTTTTAGAACAGTTTAGGTTCACAGCAAAATTCAATGGAATAAAATATTCCTAATTTCTCCCTTGTATCCCTAAGAAAGATAAAATTTTTTAAACTTCACTTACTCCTTTCCTAATATTCTTCCTTTCTTTTTGTAGATCTATTTCTGACTGATATCATTTTCCATCTTTCTGAAGAGCTACATTTAATATTTCTTGCAAGGCAGTTTTACTGGCAACAAATGCCTTCAATTTTTGTTTGTCTTGGAGAAAGTCTTTATTTGTCCTTCACTTTTGAAGGATAGGCTTGCAGGGTACAGAATTCTGCATTGGTAGTTTTCGGTTTTTTTCCCTCTTGACTGTTAAAATATTTCACTCTGCTTGTTTTTTTTGCATGTGTGGTTTCTGAGGAGAAGTCTGATGTAATTTCTTGCTGCTTTGTATGTAAGGTGTTTTGTCTTCTGGCTTCTCTAAGATTTTTTTCTTTATTCTCATTTATTTATTTATTTTTTTGGCCTTTAACCTGCTTAGTGTTTTCTGAGCTTGCTGGATCTGTGGTTTGGTATCTGACATTAATTTGGGGGGGTATTCTGTCATTATTGCTTTAAATATTCCTTTCTCCTTTTCTTCTCATTCTGTATTCCCACTACATGTATGTTACACCTTTTATAGTTGTCCCATAGTTCTTAGATACTCTGTTCCCTTTTTTCCAGGTTTGTTTTGTATTTGCTTTTCAGTTTTGGAAGTTTCCAAATGACTTATCATTAAGCTCATAGAGTCTTTCCTCAGCCATCCATGTCCAGTCTACTAGTGAACCCCAAAGGCATTCCTAATTTCTGTTACAGTGTTTTTGATCTGCGTTTCTCTTTGATTCTTTTAGAATTTCCACCTCTCTTGCTTACGCTATCCATCTGTTCTTGCATGTCGTCTGGTTTTTTCCCCTCCCATTAGAGTCCTTAGCATATTAATCATAGTTTTAAATTCCTGGTCTGCTTATTGCAACATCCCTGTCATATCTGAGTCTGCTTCTGATGCTTGCTCTGTCTCTTCAAACTGTACTTTTTGCCTTTCAGTGTACCTTGTAATTTTTTGTTGAAAGGTGGATATGATATATCAGGTAAACAGAATCTTGGTATATAGGCCTTTAGTAAGATGTGGGTGGGGGTAGGGGGAGAGGAGGCATTCTGTAGTCCTGTGATTATGTCTCAGTCTTTTAGTGAGCCTTTGCCCTGGGTTGTAAGCTTCACAAGTGCTTCTTAGTTCTTTTCACCCCAGTAGGTGGGACAGGATGGTTAGAGGAGGCTGAAGTTAAGTGATTTCTCTTCTCTGTGGAAGGCTAGAGGGAGCTAGAGTTGGATATTTCCCTTCCGCCAAGTTGGTGAGGCTCTGATAAGATGGATTATTTTGAGGACAGACCTTGTGTAGAAGGACGGAATGCTCTGGCATATTTAAAATTTTTACTTTGCCTCTCCTCCTGCTGGAAGCCCTGGGAATTTTTCTTGGATCTTTACTGTGAGGACCTGGTAGAAACTCAAGAAGTGTGAGTGACCCCCATGACTGGGTCTCTCTGGAGTTTTAAACTTTCATATTTGTCCATAGTAATCCTGTAGCAGTTCATCAGTTACAGCTTAAGTTTTCCTTCCCTGATGCTGGTTCCTATGGAGGTTTCTGTCCATGGGTTTTTGCTCTGCTAAATTTGTTTCTGTATTCACCTGTCTCTCCAATTTTGGGGACAGTGGTTTGCCCTGTTACTTTAACTTCTCTGATGGGTCTAAAAAGAGTTGTTGATTTTTCAGTTCAGCTTTTTATCTGCTGTTAGAATGGAGTGACAGCTTCCAAACTCCTTGGTGCTTTATTTTTTCATTAAAAATCTGAATACCTGAAGCATGGGTGAAACATAATACAGTATTTAGGAACTAGAAGGATCTTACATAGTGTAGTCTGGAATCTTAATTATAATATATGAATTCCAGGCATATTCAGAGGCTTTAATTTGAATTAGGGCAGGCATCCAGGGAATAAAACCTGTATGCTTTACCTTATTTATATCCTTGGTCTTAGTCTAGTTCAATGCTTGTTGGTGTTGGATCTCCTGATACTGTTATTTATGGCAAACTATTTACCCATGGTAAACTTTATCCTGTTCAGTGGACTAGAATGACATTGTTTAAAAATCCTTACAGTGAGACTGAGCTGAGTAAGTAAATACATATCATCCCAGTTTACATATAGGAAGATCGAAGTGCAGTATAATGAATTCATAACTGTTTTTAAGCTTTCATTTGTTTATGATAGACACATAAGTGACACTCTCAGAACTTGGTTGTAAAATAAGGATATGAAATCTGTTTTCTTATATAACTCTAACATTTTTCCTTGAAGCCTAATCATGGGCAGACAACTGTTAATAATCTGAAAGTGAAGTTTTCTGAAATGACTCTCCTAGAGATTGTGAAAAAAGTGGTATGTTCTTGTAGATAAGCTTGCAAGCATGTAGACTCTGCATTCTGTTTAGTAGAATTGAAGAAGACTTTGGAAATATGTATGTTTGCCTGAAGAATGAGTGGTAAAATTGTTTGTAAGATGTGATGTATGTAGAGGACAAGAAGCATCATAAAAATGCACACTGCACAGTTGTCAAAACCCATAGAATTTTACACCAGCAAGAGTGAACCTTAATGAATGTAAATTTTAAAAAGCATCCATTAAGAAGTTGGGGGATTCCAGGATGGAATGCAGACTGAGACAGAAGAATCTTATTGTATTAGAAATATATATAAAACAACCTCATTGAAGGGTGGTGGTGGAAAGGTGTTGACCTAAGTAACTTCGGAAATGCATAGAGCTTGTAAGACTATAGGCAAAAACTGCATATGTTCTCTAGTTGCAGTGTGCTTTAGTTGATAATATTGCTTCCCATAGAGGTAACAGCTAATTCTGATATTGCAGTTCTGACATCTCTAGTAATATATGCCAGAATTAAACAATTAAGTAAAATGGATGGCGGGTGGTAGGAGCCAGGTTTCTCACTGTTGGTATAGAAAGTTAACAGACACGCAAGGAGAGGAAGCTATTATAGAATGATACGTGTGTTAATGGATTAGAATTGAAGACATCAATATCATCTCATATGTAGCTTAATATAGATACACTATACCTTTTAAATGAGATTAGTGCATTAACCTTAAAGTAATTAAAAATAAAAGTCTTAGCCCTGGAATTAATACACATTTAAAAAATTAAGATAGGAATAGTAGCAAAGTATATTATAGTTAATATTTTCAGCATTTGATTTAAAAAATACTGTGGCATTTGTCACATCTCACAGGTTGGGGGAGGGTCCTAGGTTCAAACCTATGTATTACCAGTCATACTGTGAATGACCTTCAATATAAGAGACTTGTATTAATACAAACAATTGTAAATTTCTTGATTGTAGTGATTATACTTTGAAGTATTTTATTTAAATTATTGTTTAAATATATGTGGTATGATCTTACTTTACTCTATCATTCCCAAGGGGAGAAACATAGCAACAGAGTTTCAGTGTAGCTAATACTTTTACCTAATTTTCAGTTAAACATTTGGTTTAAGACTTGTAGGGTGTTCATTTCCCAGTCATTCTGGAAAGCTCAGAGACTGTCACATGCATCTAAAGGTTTGGGAAAATTTGGAGACTCAGGAGGTCCTCTTTCCTTTCCCTGCTTGATGGAAATGAACAGTTTGAATGAAATAATTAGGGAGATAAATCTTGAAAACCTGGGAGCATCTTTATAACTGATATTATTCTTAGATAATGGCATGTGTGGTTACCACATTGTCTGGGAGAATGAATTAAAATATTTTATTTTGTTGTTGGATTATGTCATCTGTAATTTTGGGTTCAGAAAATAGAGTCAAATATGAGTGAGATTTAATTGGTGGTTTTTCTGAATTGATCCAGGAGGAATTTGCCAAATACTTTATAGACTTATCCTAGAAATATTCCTTAGCGTTTTTTGAGTTGTATATACAACTTCTATTGCTATATATTTACTATGTATTTTCTGACGTTACAAAGACACATCTATAAGGAAAGATAATACTTTGGTTTTATTTTTTTGTTACAATGCAGATTCTGATGCAGTAGTTCTAAGATGGAGCTTGATTGGTTTATGGACCACACTTTGAATAGCAAGGCTTTAGAGAGGGGTGGAAAAATGTTTTCCACAAATGCCCAGATAGTAAATACAGTGGTCCCCCTTATCCTTGGAGGAAATGTTCTAAGACCTCCCAGTGGGTGCCTGAAACCACAGATAGTACTGAACCCTGTATATACTGTTTTTCTCTATACATGTATACCTAAGATAAAGTTTAATTTACGAATTAGGCATAGTAAGCGATTAACAATAATAATAAAATAGAACAATTATAACAGTATACTGTAATAAAAGTATGAATGTGGTCTGTCTCACTTTCTTGCGCTCACTCTCTCTCAAAATATCGTACTGTACTCCACTTACCTATTTTTGGACTGTGGTTGACCTTGGGTAACTGAAACCACAGAAAGGGAGACTGTGGTTATGGTGGGAGGAGTGGGTTACTGTATTTTAGTCTTGGCAGGCCACATACTGTCCCTGTTGCATATTCTTCTTTTTTCCTTTTTTATAACCCTTTAAAAATGTAAAAAACCTTTCTCAGCTATTGGGGCTGTACAGAAACAGAGCATGGGTCAGATTTGACCCACTGGCCATTGTTTGCCTACTTCTGGTTCACAGAAGTGGTGTGTCCTTTCAGTTGATTAAAAACAAAAATTCTAGAATTGGTGTATGTCATGTCTTTCCAGCATTTCAAATGATCATATGATTTTTCTTTGACCTATTTATTGATAAGGCAAATTATTGCTGATGGTTTGTAAGCTTTCTGTTGTTTACAAAAGTTTTTTTTTCTTATTTTAACTGGGGTATAATTTACATATAGTAAAATTTACCTTTTTAGTGTATGATAGTGTGAATTTTGACAAATGCATATAGTTGTGTACTGTCACAGATAAACAAAGCCATACATTAGTTAAAGTAGTAAGAACAGATTTTATACACACACACACACACACACACACACACACACACACGCATGATCTTGCTCTATTGTTCAGGCTGGAGTGCAGAGGTATCATCATAGCTCACTGCAGCCTCAAACTTCTAGGCTCCAGGGATCCTCCTGCCTCAGTCAGTAGGAGGACTACAGGCAGCTGCCACAATGCCTGGCTAATTACAAAAAATTGTTTTTTGTAGAGACTGGGGTTTGCTATTTTGCTGAGGCTGGTCTTGAACTTCTGGCCTCAAGTGATTCTCCTGTTTCACCCTTCCAAAGTGTTAGGTATATAGGCATGAGCCACTGCACCTGTCAAGAACAGATTTAAAATCAATAATACACTGTTGCTATAGGGAAAACAGTTCAATGTGAACTGAACTCAACTTTGATTTGTACAGTGCTTACTAGTGTTTTACAGGGAGAATTAGAGATTGGGGAGGAGGGCGAGCAGTGACTCAGTAGAGTCAGGGAAGTGAAAAATTATGAAAAGCTGGAAGGGGTTTGGTCCAGGTGAAACCCATCTGGGTTTGTTAAGTGGCGCTTATCAAAGTTAGCCTTCTACCCTCCCCCAGAGACTGGAGTCTGATCTTAATGTGTTAGCCAGAACAAGCAGTAAATTCTTTTGGCAGCCTTGGATTTTCGTGTGAAGGACTTTAGCCGGGGTTAGGGTCAGCCTAAGGATGTGGCCTTGAGGTGTTAGAAACTATGTTAGTGTTTTGTTCAAGCCTTTGTAGGCCCAACTTGAGACCTAGTTGAGAAATGGCTCAGGAAGCCTGGTTAGAGTTTGGTCAAGGAGAGAATTTTTGTCATTGCCGCCAATATGGAACTGTTTCATCAGTCTCCAAGATTTCCTTATGCTCCTTTGTATTTACCTTTTTGCCCTATCCCAGCCCTTGGCAATTATGATTTGTTTTCTGTTCCTGTAGTTTTGCCTTTTCCTGAGTGTCATATAAATTGGAATCATACAGTATGTAGCCTTTTGAGACTGGCTTCTTTGACTCAGCATAATGCATTTTTGAGATTCATTCATGTTGTATGGATCAGTAATTTTTTTTGTTGTGGCTGAGTGGTATTCCGTTGTATGGGTGTATGACAGTTTGTTTGTCCATCAGCTCAAGGGCATTTGAGTTGTTTTTAGTTTCTGGTGGTTACAGAGCTACTGTAATTATTTGTATACAGGTTTTTTTGTGACATAAGTTGACACAAGTTTTCATTTCTTTTGGGTAAATACCCATTAATGAGATCACTCAGTTCTATGGTGGCTATGTTTAACTTTATAAGAAACTGTGAAATTTTTCCAAAGTGGCTGTACCATTTTTCATTCTCACTAACAATGTATGAGCATTCTAGTTGCTTTGCTTACCAGTGTTTGTTACTGCCACTCTTTTTTTTTTTTTTAAAGCAATTCTTACATGTATGTGATAGCTTAGTGGTTTTAATTTGTATTTTTCTAATGGTTAATGATGTTAAGCATCTTTATATTTGTTTAATGCCATTAGTATATCTTTTTTGGTGAAATATCTGTCAATTCATTTGACAGTTTTTATATATATTTTAATTTAACTGAGTTTTGAGTATTTATATAGTCTAGATACAAGTCCTTTGTTAGATATGTCTTTTATAAATCTTTTCTCCTAGTCTATGACTTATCTTTTCACTCTCTCAATGTCTTTGAAGGAATAGACATTTTACATTTTAATAATCAATTGTTCCTTTCTTTTAGGGATGGTACTTTTGGCTTTCAGTGTCAAATCTAAGATATTGTTAGGTCAAATCTAACTTAAAGTCACAAAGATTTTCTCCTGTACTTTCTTTTTGAGGTTTTAGTTTTACATTTAATTCTGTTGTCCATTTTTACTTAATTTTTTTAAATATGTCTGAGGAATGAGTGAAGTTCAGTTTTTGGCACATGAATGTCCGGTTTCAGCACCATTTATTGAAAAGATTGTCTTCCATTGAATTATTTTCTGCATCGTTGTCGAAGATCAATTGCTTTTATAAACGTGGGTCTATTTATGGACTTTATGGTCTATATTTGATCTTTATGTCTGTCCCTCTCTCAGTAACACTGTTTTGGTTACTGTGGTAGAGACAGTATAAGTCCTGAAATTAGGTGGTATGAGTTCTCCAAGTTTGTTTTTCATTTTCAGAATTGTTTTGGCAACTCTAGTGTCTTTGATTTTCTAAGTGAGTAGGATTAGCTTGTCAATTCCTAAGTCAAATTCTGTTGGAATTTTGATTAGGATTGTAAATCCTAATCATCTTTTTTTTCTTTCTTTCTTTTTGAGACAGGGTCTCACTTTGTTGCCTGGACTAGAGTCCAGTCGTCATAGCTCACTGCAACCTCAAGCTGGGCTCAAGTGATCCTCCTGCCTCAGCCTCCCAAGTAGCTGGGACTACAGGCATGCATCACCATGCCTGGCTAATTTTTCCATTTTTTTTGTAGAGCTGGGGTCTTGCTCTTGTTAAGACTGGTCTGAAATTCCTGGTCTCAAGTGATCCTCCTGCCTCAGCCTCCAGAAGTGTTGGGATTATAGGCATGAGCCATTGCACCTGGCCAACAATTTGTTTTTTACAGATGCTTTTAGACCATTCGTGCTTTACATTGTAATCCTAATGTATTTGGATTAAATTACAGCATCTTATTTTGTGTTTTCTGTTTGTCCTTCCCATTTCTGTTCTTTTTCTCCTTTTTCTTGGCCTCTTTCATATCAGTTATATTTTGTCATTCAGTTTTTTCCTCTACTAGTTTGAAAATTACATGCATTCTATATGAGGTACCCTAGGAATTTTGAACATGAACAGTTATGAAATTCTTAGTATACTTTATTTATTATCTTTCTGGCTTATATAGTCTCAGTAGCATGAGTCTAGTTCTACTTTCTAACCCACCAGACATTATTTTTAAAAATTTAGATTTATCATTCCATCTTGCATATGAGACCTTTTATTTGAGATCATTTTCCTGAATCTTCAGAATTTCCTTTAGTGAAGACCTATTGATGTTAGACTCTCTCAGGCTTTGCCTGAAAATATCTTCATTTTGTTCTTGTTCATTATTTTTTGTATAGTGTACAATTCCAGACTGACAAATATTTTTTCTTACCATGTTGATGCTATCATTCTGTATTGTTTTTTTATTGTTAATAACCAGTTATTTTTATTGTCATTTCTGACTGCAGTTTCAGTATGATTTGCTTAGATTTTTATTTCTCATTATGCTACTTGGGATTTGTTGGGTTTCTTAATTCTGTGGGCTTATGTCTTTCATTAGTGCTAGAAAATTCTCTTCAAATATTGCCTTTGCCCCATTCTTGTTTTCTTTTAGACCTCTTAACTAGACATCTGTTTGTTCTTCTTACTCTTATCTTCCATATCTTTAACCTTTCTTTCATGGATCCATTTCTTTGTCTTTTTGTACTTAGCACTAAAGAGATTATCCAGAATGAGCTTCCTGTTCAGTAAATAGCTCTTCATATAATCAAGTGTTCCTACCATTTCCTTCCCTCTCTCTCTTTCTCTGTCTCTGTGTGTATGTGTGTGTGTGTGTGTGTGTGTGTGTGTGTGTGTGTGTGTGTATATTTTCCCCCCTTTTAGTTTACCCACTGAGTGTTGCTATTGGGGCTTTTGGCTTTATGTGAGTTTTCTTACCTAACGGCACTACCTTGTGTAGGGTTGCAGAGATCGTCACCTGCTCTAACCTAAGTTTTAGGCCAATTGGGGTGGAACAGTGCTGGATTACCTCTCTGAACTTTTTCTTTCTTATCCTTTTCTGTGTGGCAAAATACTTCCTTCATTTTCCTATGAGTGCAGACATGCATGTTGTTTTTATAGTTCATCTGGTATTTTTAGATGTTCTATAATGGGAAGGCTTCTCTGGGCTTCTACTCTGCCATATTGCCAGAAACAGACTCATGTTTTCTTTTCCCCCAAATATTTAATCTATTACTCCATTCCTTTATGATTTCTTCTTTTGCACTGTTTCCAATGCTGAGATAGAGTTAATAAGTATGTTCAACTTGATTTATCTCTCATTTTCCTATGGTTTAATTTTTCGTGCATTTTATTTTATTTTTTTATTTTATTTTACTTTTTTGAGACAGAGTCTCACTCTGTTTCCCGGGCTAGAGTGCTGTGGCGTCAGCTTAGCTGACGGCAACCTCAAACTCCTGGGCTCAAGCAATCCTTCTGCCTCAGCCTCCCGAGTAGCTGGGACTACAGGCATATACCACTATGCCCAGCTAATTTATATATATATGTATATATTTTTAGTTGTCCAGCTAATTTCTTTCTATTTTTGGTAGAGACAGGGTCTTGCTCTTGCTCAGGCTGGTCTTGAACTCCTGAGCTCAAAGGATCCCCTGCCTCAGCCTCCCAGAGTGCTAGGGTTACAGGCATGAGTCACCGCGCCCGGCCTTTTTGTGCATTTTAAACTATTCTCATAAACTTGTATTTCATATGTACAAAAAGATAAAAAGAGTAACATAATGAACACTGGTATGCCTACTAACACAGTCTAAGCAATAGAACATTATCAATACAGCTTGTTCCCCACATACTAATTGCCTCTTGTACCACACATGACATTTAATTTTTTAATTGTTTTGGACATGTGAAGGAGCATGAGACTGTAAATAGTCCCCCCGTTCTGTAAGTTTTTAAAGTATATAGTAGATTCTTAATTTGATAAATTTTTGAGAGTTGGATTAGAAATTAACTCCTGGTTTGGTCCTGTTTTCCTTTTCTCAGCTATTTCAACTTAAGGGAAAAGTGTATTTTATAGTTCTCAAATTTTGTCCATTTTCTTTTCCACCTGCTTTCCACAGTGGTAGATTAATGGATGCCTATTTGAACATGTTATTCAGCTTTTAAACTAGTATTTATGTAGAGCTTATTGACAAATTAGTTTCTCAACCAGTGCTTTATTTTACAAACTAAATCTTTGTCAAACAGGCCTATTTAAAATAATGATCTTTTTAAGCTTCTTTCCTAGCTGGAGAATAAATTTAAAATGTTAACTTAATTCAAAATGTATGTTTTTGATACTGCCATTTTTTGGGGGTAAGTTTTTTTTAATTTCAGCATATTATGGGGGTACAAATGTTTAGGTTACGTGTGTTGCCTTCCCCCTCTTATCCCCTGGAGTCAGTTTTAAATAAAGTTCTGTTCTGTTTTTTTTTTTCCTGTAGTTACTTTGAACTTTATTCTTTTGACCTGTTTAACCCCAAGGTGAAATTGGAGGTAACTCATTCTTGCCTTTGGCCCTAGATAGCATCCAAGTAGCTCTAAAATTATTGCCATTATCAGGATACAGGGGCTCTTCTTTATGCTTTTACATTTTGATCCTTGGAATCTCAGGCAGAAACTGAGGTCCTAATTTTGTCAAGTAATCTTAATGTCTCCGCTTATCCTTTCCAGCAAAAAGGGATGGGGTGGCTTTGGGGTGTGTTGATTTATTGTGAATGTCTAAGTAAGATTGCATGTTTTTGCTAATTTATGTGGGTTTGAAAAAGAGGGTAATAAGTTATGCCTTTTATTTTCAGCCATGTTTAAAAACTTGGAAGCACTTAGAAGTACACTACAGTAGTGCCCTTTGTGGTTTCACTTTCCATAGTTTCAGTTCTGTTGGTCATCTGCAGTGTGAAAATTCCAGAAATAAACAATTCATAAGTTTTAAATTGCACATTGTTCTGAGTAATGTGATGAAATTTTGCTGTGTCCTGCCCGGGACATGAATTATCCCTTTGTTCATTGTATCCTCGTTGTATACTACCCACCTGTTAGTCATTTACTCCTGACATCCAACCATTGACATCATCATGGCTTAATGATCCAGGATCACCTGAAGCAGATGATCCTACTTCTGACATATTGCCAGAAGGTCAGTATTAGCCTGATGTTATGTCACAATGCCTACATCATTCACCTCACTTCATCTCATCGTGGAGGCATTTTATCATCCTGCATCATCGCAAGAAGAAGGGTGAGTACAGTACAATAAGATGTTTTGAAAAAGTGAGCGTGAGCGAGCACATTCACCTAACTTATTACAATGTATTGTTATAATTGTTCTATTTGATTGTTATTGTTAATCTCTTACTGTGCCTAATTTGTAAAATAAAGTTTATATGAAAAAACATAGTACATATAGGGTTTGGTACTAGCCGTGGTTTCAGGCATCCACTAGGGGGAGGGGGTATCTTGTAATGTATCCCTCGATGATAAGGGGGGACTACTATACTTCTCTCTGGTGAAAACTCAAGAGTTATCAATTGCTTTTTTAAATTAATTTTTTTCTTTTTAGAGACAGAGTCTCACTCTGTCACCTAGGCTGGCCTCATACTCCTTGCCTCAAGCCATCCTCTTGCCTGGGCCTCCCAAAATGCTGGGATTATAGGTGTGAGCCACCGTGCCTGGCCTCAGTTGCTTTTGAGTAACGCAGTTTTGTTTAAGGCATGGCAGCTTTTAAAGTATCCGTTTCTTAAGTTGCCTGGATCTCCTTTAAGGAAAGAATAAAAATTTCATAATTATTTTTTAAAAACATTAGTTTTGTTATCTTTTTCACACTTTAGTATAGCCAAGGGTGTTCAAGTCAACTAGTGTCAAAATGACTATACTAAATTGTACATATTTTGATGAAAATTCCTGGGTAACATTGCCATTTGGCAACATCTTCTAAACTGAAGACAAAAATTTTATAAACATATTTAATATAACTACTCTATTTGTTCATAATCGTGTAAGCCTCATTTTAGAGGCTCTGTGTGTTTGTAATATACTGAACTAGCAAATTGCAAGCTCTGATTGAGTGTTATCACTATATGTAAAGAATTGGGCACCAAAAAGCATGAAAGTTTATAGATATTTGAAAATCTATTTTTATTCTCAGAGATCTGTATATTTTTGCATAGTAAAATTTAAGCACTAATTGTGGACTTCTAAAATTCCCTTTCTCAATTTGTAAAGCTTTTGGAGGAAATATGGAAGGCTGTTGTATGGAAAGGAATTTATTTGGTGCTTTGTTCCCTTATATGGTCTTGCACAGCTTAAGGGCTGAGTACCCAACTGGGGCTAATGATTAGCTAATATTTAAGGTCAGTGGTTAATGCCTTAAATACATTAACACCACCTGTACAAGAACAGAATGCTGTGGATAAACAGGTGCATGTGAAAGTCACATTCTTCTTTACTGGTTTTTAACCCTGTCTCAGTGCACTATAATTCCTTGGGGAGCTTTTAAAAAATATTGATTCCTGAGTCCCAGCCTAGACCAATTTTATCAGAATCTCTGATGGAAGAAGCCAAGTTATGGTTATTTTTAATAAGTTTCTCAGGTCTTTTTCAAGTGCTGCCAGTGTTGAAATTTTCTGCTGTAAGTTTTTTGTGCTGCTGCTGTTGTTATTTTATGTGTGTGTCAGAGAGGGGAAAGAGGGAGAGGTGCACAAAATAAGAAATATTATGCTAAAGATCATACGATTTTAGATTCTTGATATTCAAGAACTGGTTATCTCATGATTATTATATATTCATGATTATTGGGTTTTGAAGTTATGAAGGCATGGTAAAGCAAACAGTTCAGTTGGTTTTTCTTTTACACCCTATTGTTTAAGTTGGCTTTTCATCTGTAATAAATTATTCCCTTTATATCACTGTGCATGAAGATACAGTTTTAGGTATGTGTATAGATGGAAGGGTCATTATGTGATTTGGATGACAATTTCCTGCCAGTCATTCTCAAGAATGTTGACCCTTAATGAGAGAAGAGTTACAGTAGATTGTGGATAGAGCTGTGAAACTTTGGAAACATGCCATTTGTAAGAAGGTAGAAAGTTCTAAGATACAAGGCTTTGTCAGGACAAGGGACTTTGTCTAAAACTGTAAAGTTATGCTTTGGGATGGAGTTTCCATCTAAGAATATGTATTAGTTCAAAGTCTTAAGCAACAGAAATCCCTCTACTTTAATCACAAAAAGGTTTTGTGATTAAAGAGCATATTGGGTTACTCATAGAATATCCTAAATGGTAGAAGAACCAAGGTTGGAACGTGCAGGCAGGAACAACATTACAAATCATACCACAGAGTTCAGTGAAGGCACCACTGCTAGGTGGCATGTTCACCACTGTTTGTGCTGCTGTCTCTGATATGAAGTGACAGGCCTAAAACTGCTGTTAGTGCTCCCTTTAAAAACTGGATTCGGGAAGAATTAAATAATTTAAACTGGATTGAATTGGCTGTTGCTGTGGCCTTCCACCTCACCAAAATGGATTGCTTGTGGTGCTTGCTGCTGCTTTTGCTGCTTCCTCTTTACACCTTTTATGTCCTTCTCCTTTTCTTGCTTCTGTTTTTCAAAGTCAGGGTTGGTTTGTCTGACTGGCAATGCCCAGGTCTTGTGCCCCTGATCTGGTTGCAAGGGAGATTTGGAAGGCAAATACCTGGTATTTTCAGTTTCTTTAGTTTCAGGAAGTGGCTCTGCCTCATAAAGTGAAGGATTCTCCAGACATAGGAAAGTAGTTTAGATAAAGCTGGGTACCAAAATACCAAACATTCTTGACAGAACACTTTGTGAGTGAAAGTGAATGGTCATGGGATTTGTGGATATCTTTACTATGATTTGAATCATTTGTATTTTTTTTTCCTTTCTAATGTTGAAAGAATGCATGAAGTGTGTGTGTGTGTGTGTGTGATGGTTGATATAAAAGGGGTACACAGTTGTAGAGTATAAAATTTGTAACTGAAATGGGTCCTAGAAATAATCTGTTCTTCCTTCATTTTATTAAAAAATAAAGGAAATACTTCAACTGTATCAGTATCTGGCTCCTACATTTGCAGATTACAGAATCAAAGCCAATATATTTTAAGTGACTTATCCAAAGTTAGAAAATAGCGTATCTGCAATAAATCAGGTATTTCCTTTAATTATTTTACTGTCTTTATTCACTTAGGCTTAAAACTTAGTGGGGAACAAAACAATCACAAGACACCCCTAAAAAAAGTGTATATAAGCAAAAGGATTAGAGTGATGAGATCCAGTTGCCGAATGAATTAAAAAAGAATTGGAGGCGAATTGGTTAGGGAAACTTTCATTACAGTAATGACTTTAAGCAGACATACATGCTTTGGAATGAGAAAAAGGAAAGGCATTTCAAAGGAAGAAAAAAGTATATTGAGTTAATAAAAAAGTTAGAGAGAATAGGACTCATATGTTGTGGTTGTGTGGATTTGAGGTTCACAATTTGATAGTGGTCCTTAAGTATGCTGGTTTTACAGTTTGAATTTGCCTCCTCTGAATAGGAGAGAGGGAATTCCTATAGCTTTAAAAATATTTAGATATAATTCATATACCACAAAATTCATTTTTTTGACATATACAATTCAGTGACTTTTTAGTATAATCACAGAGTAGTACAAGTCTCACCACTGTCTAGTTTCAGAATATTTTCATCACCCTAAAAAAAGCTCTGTACCCATTACCAGTATCTATTGTCCCCTCCTCCCAGCATCTGGCAGCCACTAATCTACCTTTTGTCATGCATTTGCCTGTTCTGGGCATTTCATATAAATGGAGTCATATAATATGTAGCCTTTTGTGCCTGCTTTCTGCTAGCATATTTTCAAGGTTCGTTCATGTTGTAGTATGTGTCAGTGCTTCATTCCTCTTGATGGCTGAATAATATTCTGTTGTGTAGAAATACCACATTTTGTTTGTCCATTCATCAGTTGATGGACACTTTGTTTACACATTTGGCTACTATGAATGATTTTGCTGTAAGCATTTGTGTACAGATTTTTGTGTGGACATATGTTTTCAATTTTCATGGGTATATACTATCCAGGAGTGGAGTTGCTGGGTCATATGATAAGTCTTTAACTTTTTTTTTTTTTTTCAGAAATTACCAAATTGTTTTCTAAAATTGCTGTACCATTTTTGTATTTCCACCAGCAGTGTATGAGGGTTCCACTTTCTCTGTTTCCTACAACACTTGCTATTCTGTCTCTTTTTAAAAATAAATTAATAACCATCCTAGTGGGGTAGGTTGTGGTATCTTATTATGGTTTCAATTTACATTTCCCTGATGATTAATGTTGAACTTGTTTGTGGTATTTGACCATTTGTAAATCTTCTTTTGAAAAATACCTATCCTTTCCCATTTTAAATTTGGATTGTTTTTTAATTATTGAGTTGTAAGAGTTCTGTATATATTCTTGATACTAGACCTTTGTCAGATATATGACTTGCAAATATTGGCTTCCATCCTGTGGGTTGTCTTTTCCCTTTTTTGATGGTGTCATTTGAAGCACAAAAGTTTATGATAGAATCTTTGTATGAAGTTTGATTTATTTTTTCTTTTGTTGCTTGTAGTTTTGGTGTCATATCTATGAAATCATTCTCTAATTGCTGGCCATGAAGATTTACTCTTATATTTTCTTCTAAGAGTTTTATGGTCTTAGCTTTTACAGTTAGGTCTTTATCCCTTTTGAGTTATTTTCTGTATACGGTGTGAGGTAGAAATCCAACTCCATTCTTTTGCACTCGGGTAGCCAGTTGTGTCAGTGCCATTTGTTGAACAGACTATTTTTCCCCACTGAATTGTCTTCACACCCTCATGGAAAGTCAATTGACCATAAATACAAGGGTTTGTTTCTGGACTTTCGCTTTTTCATTGATCTGTATGCGTATCCTTACACCAGTACTGCATTGTCTTGATTACAGTGGCTTTGTAATAAGTTTAGCAATAGGGAAGTTAGAGTCCCTATAGCTTTTTAAGCTAAAGAGTATCTCCTAAATCTGTGGTCCTCAACCCCTGGGCCATGGGCAGAGTACCCGTCCATGGCCTGTTAGGAAACAGGCTGCTCATCACTGCCTGAGCTCTGCAAACCCCACCCTGCCCAGCACCCTCCCCTTTCCCTTCCCTGGTCCATGGAAAAATTGTCTTCCATGAAACCAGTCCTTGGTGCCAAAAGGTTAGGGACCTCTGTCCTAAAGGATATTATGTTTTAGGAAAGGCATTCTGGCAGCAGTCGATGGGATAACTAGAACAGTGAGAAATGAAAGACAAAAAAGCAGAAGCAGGGAAACAAATAATCTCATGCTAAGAAGTTTGGGATTCATGCTGAAAAGCAAGGAAATTACTTAATCAGATGGGGAGGTGGGATATGTACTGGTGATAGAATGATTAATTTCAGAGCACTGAGGAAAATGGACTGAAGGGGAGGGATGGGAAGTTTGAATGCAAGTTGTTGAGATTATCCATTGGTTTTATTGGGGCTTGAGAAAATGATCTTAAACTAGGCTAATTTTTTTTCTTTAATGTATGGAGAGGAGATCACATCCAAGAAAACCTCGTAACAAAGTATTATCAGGATTTTTGAACAATTGAACTGTTACTCTACTTAACTTGATGGCAGAAACTAAAAATCCCAAGAGTAATTTTAGCTCCCCTCCTCCTCACTCCTCACATTTAGTCACTTACCAATTCTTGTTGATGCTGTGTTCTAAATAGCTCTTGGATTTTTCTTTTTTTCTCAAATACCATTTGCGCTGTTTTCAGGCTCTCATATTTTTCATCTGAATAAAAATTATAGGTAGCTATTATTTTCTAGAACTTGACTTTAAATTTAAATCATTATGAAACAATGTTGCATTATGTGCCTTGTGGGTAATGAGGTTACTTTGAGTTGTGCAGGAAGCTCCAAGGCATCCAGAACTTGATCAGGTTTTGGCTTATGAGAGATGGAGGGGTCCCCCAAATCTTCCCCTTTTCCTTTGTGTGTGGTTTGTGGGGGAGGGGAGAGGCGTAATTAAGAGAAGACAGATGGAAGAAAGTAGGGTAGGAGTCTGTCTCTGCGAATGGGCTCAGAGAAGAACTGTAGAAGACTAACTGCTCAAGATGAAGCACTTAGGCAAATATGTTAGTCTGTCACACGGATAGCTTCTTAAAACTCTGATCTTTAGTGTTTGAAAAAGCCATGTACTGAAATCTTAGTCCTGAACTGATTGAGAACATTAGTAGCAGTAAACAACAGTGTTGTTTTCATCAGATCATTTTTATTAGATTTGTTCTTTCTTTCGATATAGTTTTGCTGTCCCTTCAGATGTCAAGGATCAGTGGGGGAAACCATGATATTTATTTCTCTCCACCCCCTTTTATGTTTTCCTTATTAGGAAGTGTTTATAAAAATGTTAACTGTGTGTTCATAAACTTGCTAGAAACTGCAAATGAAAATGGAGGAAACTCCTTTCCATGTTCCCACCAACCAGGAAGACCATGTTTTCTATGCTTACTTACAGAAATAGACTCTGATAGTTAGAGGGGAAAAAAAAGTTTTCACATGAGTGAATTTCAAATAAATTCATTCAAAAGATTAATCTTAGCATATTTTACAAAACAAATCATGAATTTTAAGCTTTTTCTTTTAATAAGCTCATGTATTTTGCATTAATGTGTTTATTATGATTAAAGACCTCAAGGTTCTTACTATATAATACAGTTAATTTATGAGATATCTGGAGAATGGGTTTTTATTAATAGTAAGCCAACAGATACCTTAGAAGGTACATTGTATTCACCTATTATTAACATGAACCTTATTTTTTATGGTGTAAGGCAGTGCTAGGTCTTACATAAAGGAAGTATTTGTACCCAGTGCTCACAAATACTAAATGAGATGGTTTCTTAAAAAAAATAAGTAATTTTGCTTTTCTTGTTGAGTAAATGCTAGTTTGTTCTAATTTTTGTTTTGTAATATATCTGGGTTTAATAAATATTCTCTTGTGACACTTTAAAAAATATTTTTTGAGCATGGGGTGCTACTCAGCTCCTTGGTTTGTCATCACACTGGTTACTATTATAGGTATTATCAGGGAGATAGGTATTATCAGGGAGTTTGGATGAATACAGACTCATGGGGGTAGATGATTGTAAAAGTCTAGGAAAATGTGGTAAACTTGAGAACTGTCCTGTAAACAGAGCAGAAGGGTTACAGCTAGTAGGGAAGATACCTTCTATTTTATATAAATTCTCCTATTTTAATCCTAACATCAACTAGTGAGGTATTATTCATTTTGAAAATGAAAATTAAAACTCAGGCCACATGATTGTCCAAGGTTTGTGTTAATAGAGCCAGTATTGAATCTGTAAGACATTACTGGTATAAAAATTGATATTAATGCAATAGAGGAGGACAGTAGTCTAGGAAAATGATCTACTGTATGTTACGGTTTATTCTATGATAAAAGGAATGCTTACCAATCAAGAGGGAGGAGGTTTATTATTTAATAAGCAGTATTAGAAAAATTTGCTGTTAGGAAAGAAAAAAATCAGTTTATATTAGTATCTCATATTATACTTCAGATAAACTTTAGATGGATAAATTTTAAATGGAAACTTTTAAATCAAAGGAAAATGTAGGTGACTTAATCTTAGAAGAGAGAAGGGCTTTTTAAGCATAAAAGCAATGAAAGAAATCACAAATATGTTGATTCAATTACATAAAATGTCAAAACAGATAAAAAGATGAAGTGGGAAAATATTTGTAATTAACATAATAGGCATAGAGTTAACAGCCTTATTTTGTAAAAAGTACATACAAATTAGTAAGAAGTATGCTTAATCTCCAGTAGAGAAACTGGAAAAAATGTAAATATTTTTCCAACTGTTTCCCTAAAAGGATTTAAGATATTTTATGGAGAAACAAATAACAGTGATGCAAAATAAATAAATATATTAATTAATTTTATAAAATAAATAAAAGAAAAATGAGATGAAAATAAGGGTAAAAATGTAAGATGAGACCAGGAGTGAACGTTTAGTGTAGCAAAATGTATGTCATTAATTCTTATATGCTTCCATATACCTTTGATTTTAAGCCAAATTCTTTAGATAAAAAATAGAAATTATAAGAGTTAATGTCCTTTAGGTAAAAGCCACTCAGTGAAAAATCATCTTTACTCTTGATAATGAAACCAGTTTTTACCCATTAGTCCTCTAAAGAAGTGGCTATATAGTGTGATGGAAAATATATTCAACAGCATCTTTATAATATCCACAGTGACAGATTTCTTTGACATCTGTCCCTGCAGCACTGGGGCAAAGTGCAGGTCAATTAAAGCAGGTGAGGTGAGCTGGAGAAGTGGGTTGAGAGAATACTCAAGGGCAAGGACAAGTTTCTCTTCAGAAACTAACTTTGATATATTTATTAGACAGGTAATTGAAGTTCTCATAAAGCGTGACTGAAATAATTTTACCTTGAAACAATAAATTCTCTCCACCAGGCCATTTAATAAAAAAGTTAGTGAAGCATATATACTTTCTAAATATGAGTGATGGGATATTCTAGTATACTTTCTGAGGTAAAATAGTTGCAAAATGTATAGAATAAAGAGGCTAATTATATAGATTTATTGTGTTTAAACCAGTAAAGCTTTATAGGTTGCTATGGAAATTTGTACAATGGGGCACAAAGGAGAGAGTATTCAGTTTTACTTGGGGGGCTATGTTAGGTTGGTGTTTGCTAGATGAGCAGTTGTTGGCTTAGAGCAGGGATGGGAAACCTTTTCATGTTGGAAGCCTGCATTAATTTGGCTGTAATCAAATAAGGCCCACATTCAAGAAATTTCAATTAGATATACTTAAAAATGTACATTATTTTGTAAAAATCTACTGTGTTCTTAGCAATTTCAAAAAATGAAAACTTTGTTAATTTTAAAGTTAACTAACCTTTTAATGACTTTGTTGTATCTACTTTTTGTTGGAAAATATTTGAATATTTGGTTGCAGTGTGGAGGTCCACAGTTTCGGTTGATCTGTGGCCTGTTATGGACCTGGCCGCAGAGCTCTGCCCCTCCCCCAATGGAAAAATTGTGAAATGGGTCCCTGGTGCCAAAAAGGTTGGGGACTGCTGCTCTAGATGGGTATCAGTCATTTGTGACCTTAAAGGCGTCTGAATTTCTGTTGGGTAGGAGAATGTAGAGGTTGAAAAACAAGAAGGCATTTTTCGGGCATGTTGCTGACAGTGTGGGTATTCTCCATTTCTCCATATTTCAGTTGGATCTTTCTTAGCATCAAACAATGACTTTATTTTTATTTATTTGTTTTTTTATGCATATTATGGAGGTACAAATGTTAAGGTTACGTATATTGCCCTTCTCCCCCTTCCTCCTCGAGTCAGAGCTTCAAGCATGACCATCCCCCATACAGTGCGCATTGCCCTTGTTATGTATGTATATACCCATCGCCTCCTCCCCCCTCCCATCTGCCCCACTCCCAATAAATGTTGTTCCTTTATATCCACTTAGGTACAGTGAAACCAATTTGCTGGTGAGTACATGTGGTGCTTGTTTATCCATTCTTGGGACACTTCACTTAGTAGGATAGGTTTCAGCTCTATCCAGGAAAAGAGGTGCTATATCACCATCATTTCTTATAGCTGAATAGTATTCCATGGTATACATATACCACATTTTATTAATCCACTCATGTATTGATGGGCACTTGGGTTGTTTCTACAACTTTGCAATTGTGAATTGTGCTGCTATAAGCATTCGAGTGCAGGTGTCTTTTTTATAGAGTGTCTTTTGTTCTTTTGGGTAGATGCCCAGTAATGGGATTGCTGGATCAAATGGTAAATCAACTTGTATTGCTTTAAGGTATCTCCATATCGCTTTCCGCAGAGGTTGCACTAGTTTGCAGTCCCACCAGCAGTGTATGAGCGTTCCTGTCTCTCTGCATCCACGCCAACATTTACTGTTTTGGGACTTTTTAATAAAGGCTATTCTCACTGGAAATGAATGATATCTCATTGCAGTTTTGATTTGCATTTCCCTGATGATTGGAGATGTTGAGCATTTTTTCATATGTTTATTGGCCATTATTCTGTCTTCTTTTGAAAAGTTTCTGTTCATGTCCTTTGCCCACTTTTTGATAGGGTTGTTTGATTTTTTTCTTGCTGATTTTCCTGAGTTCTATCTGTGAA